>JASKDV010090671.1:0-14894 GCA_032466395.1 Aegires albopunctatus | reverse complement strand
CTCTCTCTCTCTCTCTCTCTCTCTCTCTCTCTCTCTCTCTCTCTCTCTCTCTCTCTCTCTCTCACAAGCACACACACTCTCTCTGTATGTATATGTATTGATTAGAAATTTAAAGATATGAAATATAATAATGTTGAAAAATGAAATAATTAACATTGAATAAGTAACGTTTCGGGCTTTTTAAATAAAGCGCAAAACTCATGAGTACTAACAACCCCATGATCCTTAAAGGGCAATTTCGCCTAAATGCCCGCTCCGCCTAAGTGCCTGTTTATGCTGATTCCTGACTACCGGGCACTCAGGCAAAAGCTACTTTACTACTACTCCTACTACTACTATCATCATCACATGTTGCTGTTATTACTACTACAAGTCATGGTAAGAATTCTCTTGACTCTCTTGGCGGAGTCCTCAAGCAAGCTGCATCATCAAGGGATTGAAAAGCATGAATTTATGTTTAATTGATTTCCCTAGATTTAAAGTAGGCATATCTCATTTATTATTTATACCTTTTAAAATGTTCATTCTTTTTGTACATCCAATTGATTTCACTAACTTAAAAGTGGCTTAATTATGCAGAAACAAAGTTATTATTGACTCGTAGGACACTCTTGTGTCATCATGACATAATGACGTCCAGGGGCAAATTATCTAACTCTTCTGCTTAACTGACCAATAAGGTGTGAAACAATTCATCACAATTCATTTTGATCTCTTTGAGTATTGATCAAATGGTTTAGGTGGCATGCCCTGTCTGTTGCGTTTGTGTGGGAATTCTAAAAATTACGATTTCACTTGAGTTCAAGATGACACAGTCAAAACACTCAAATTAAGTGAAATATAAAAGTGGCAAGGCAACTTTGCAGATAGAAACACTTCTTTTTGACCAAATTAACATATTCCGAATATTATGGTCATTCTTATGTCATCAGTGACGTCCAAATGTAGGATACCGGTTTGATTAAAAGTGTCATAATATTTATCCAGTAGTCATGGTTATCTCCTAATGCCCTAATTATGATACTAAGAAGGTTATGGGAAAAAAACTAAGCCATTCCTTTACTACAGGATTTAAGCAACTTTAAGAAATATCATTAGTGACACAAAATGGGAATCACCTTTTGAGAATGGGTCATATTCTTATTCCTTATAATATTCATGCTAACCCTTTGAGTCATGACCTTCCACCCTCTATTTACCTCCTCTGCATGGGCTCATTTATATTATTAAGATAAACATTTATGTGGGCAGACATTTTTGTTACACTTTTAGGAAGGCGGTTGCCAAAGGTGAATCTAATTGGTTCGAGTCCTACTGCCTTTTCAGAACCCACAATTTGGTGTATATCTACCCACTGCTTTAAGTGGTGCTATGGTTTAAAGGTCAATTTTCAACAAAGACACATGGGACCTCCAAATTTATTGTCTGTCTCCAATAGGACTAGTTTGTTATATCCTGCCTATCTCAGGATATGGGATTGGGAACAGAAGAAATTTGAAAAATCGTATTTCAACATTAAAGACTACACTGACCAGGACTCAAACTCGGTTCGAGCTCGATCCCATTACCGTTTTTGGCATCATAGGCCAGCTCTAACCTACTGAGCTATTCGCTCTCTCCGCTGCCACCTTGGCAAAATTCAATTCTTACCATGGTTTTTCATAGTATTTAGAGTAATACCCCTACAAACTTCTCCTACCCAGACAATTGACACTTTCTCTCCTCTGAAATTAGTAGAAGTCAAGATCTGAGGGCCGGAACGAAGTGTGCCTGGGCAACCACACTTCCAGAAAACAAATTGCCTAAATGTAGCGCAACGTTCTACCACATCATCTGTCAAGACGAAAAGGGCCAAAAATCAAGGTTTAGAGGCTCAATGTGGTTGCGCTGCTATGGCAAATTTACGGGCTTGAAAAGTTAATGAAATTTTAACTTATGATAATTTGAGTTTGAATAAAGAATGTTGATATCATGCACTCAGCGCTTATAGTCAATGAGTGTGTTGTGTACATGTGAGGGAGTAGTTGGCGAGGTGAATAAGGGAATTGCACTGCAATCTGGGTGTCACAGGTTGGAGCCCCACTGTGGCATACTGGTTTTATCCTTTACCCCTATTGACCTAAATTAAATGGCTTCCAGACAACACAACCAAAGTAACATCATTACAAGACTTGGAAAAACTTAAAAGATATGGCTCAAAACAGAATGGAATGGTCTGCCTTCACTGTGTTGATAAGGAAAACAGTCAAAGCTGCGAGGTCTGATGACCACGTTAGCGAACGGCACTAAGTGAAGGGAATTGATATTGCCCACCCGTGGCACTACTTAGCAGCTATTGCCTGGTTTATTTCAGTCTTTTTTTAAATAGACCCTATGGAAAAATGTACATTATGGGATCAGTGAAGGAAATGAGTTTTAAAAAAAAATAAAGCATTTTATTATTATTAGCTGATGATTTATTTATTTTTAAAATTTTTGAAATGTCTTTCTTTTGAATAAGATAATAAAATAAATGTAAAACACTGGAAGAGAGTTGCATTGGCCCAGTGCCTATGAGGATGCCTATGGTGTTAAGTTCTCAATTCTCATCTTATCCACTCATTTTCAGACTTCTATACCTGGTTCAACCAATACAACGACGACGAGTACCTCATCTCAAAATGCAGGAAGAATACAAATAGCTGCTGAAGACCCAGAGGACTCCGATGGTCGACCTTTGTATGTGAATGCCAAACAGTATCATCGCATCTTAAAGAGACGAGCTGCAAGGGCAAAATTGGAGAGCACCGGCAAAGTCATTAGGAAACGTAAGGTCAGTGACTTGGGATCACTGCTTTAATCTCCTCAACGGTTTGTATCGCTGTTGTAGTTAAGGCTAGTCTTGATCTTCAGCCTTTGCTTATATTGACCTTTAAATCATTTTTTTTTCCTTCTGAACAATTAGTATTTTATAGACAGAACTGCTTTTTGAAATAGCCTACACTGAATGTTTATATTAAATTAGATTTTAATGTTAAGTAATTTTATGACACAGCACGTTTGTTGTTGTTTTGTTTGTTTTGGTTTGTAATTTTTTGAGTGAAAAGTTGGGCCATAGGTGTTGCATTTTTTCCTAGCTTGTTCTGTTTTTTTTTAGCATGTAAATATCAGGGTAGTGTATATTTGTTCTTTTTTTTTTCTCTCCAAAAGTATTGGTTGTTGATAGAACTGTAAGAATAATATCTCATTGCATCTTGCTCTTTAATTTATGTAAAAGACTAACTTAGTACAGTTGCTGCCACTTGGCACCACAGGGATAATGGAACATTTAAGAGATAAGAGAACAGTGAATGGCTATAGCAAACTTTTTTTTATATACAATTCACTGGATAGCGTCATGGGAGTTGAGATAGTTGTCAATGGGCGGTGATGTGATAAAAAGAAGAGAAAAAAAATCTCCATTGAAAGCAAAATTTGCTGATGGGAACAAACTTTTCCATTCTACTTAACCAGCAATGACGCCAATTCATGTTAATATGATACTTTACTGTCTAGTCTTTAAACTTTAAATTGGATAGTAATCCTAGAAAAGGCACAGACAACTCAATCAAAAGGGAGGCAACACTCTCCTCAAGAGAAGTATTCAATCTAAACTTTTTTCTCAGTAAAGGGATATATAATCTTGAAAGCTAGAAAACCCTGTAAAGAAAGGAAGGGATAACAAAATCACACATCTTTGTGATGTCGACCACTCCCCCCCAATTCTTTTCCAACCTAAAACAATAAAAAGTAGGGCTGATCAAGGCATTGCTTCTCAGGTAATTTTTTTTGTGATGTGAGGGTAAGGTAGTCAACATTAGTTCATAACATATGACTGGGCAGTTTTATTGAAACAAAGAATAAGGTGACATGAAATTTATACTATTACACGTTGTATTGTATTATTGGTCTTAAGTCTTGAAGAAAGTAGACAGATCAATCATCATTAAGCTCATGTTATTATAATTGGATAGCGTCTCAGAAATACCCTGGAACATTAAGTAGCGCGGGGTCTGTACTTAGCTTTATTTGTGATCAAAGTTGTGAGTAGGAGGGATCTTCAGCCTTTTCTTTTTTATCTGTTTTATTCGATAAACATCTGTAGTTACCATGTGATTTGGAAGGTTCAATTCTAAGCATTGATTGGTGAGTATCACTAAGAATGGTATAAATTTCATAGAGTGGGAATGGGAACATTGCAGTGCTCTGTTTCCTTGTCACTGGGCCTGAAAATAAAAATTACAGTTTTTTCTAAATATAGACAAATTATTCTCATTTTCAGTAAAATATTCATAGTTTTGACCCGGCTTTTTCCTTTGAGCATAAGACGTTGATTGTGGATCTCCATCTGGCTCTGTTTTTGGCCTTTTTCTCGCTCTCGCCCTAAGTAATTTTGGCTGCTTTTGTTTCTAGATCCAGGGTTCTTCGCTATGATGTTGTAGGGCATCCTTTTTTTCTTTAAACCTGAGGATTCCAATCTGTAATCTAGAGCTTGCTTCGTTATGTTGTTATTGTCTTTCCTTTGGGTGTGGCCTACCCATTTTCATTTTTTCCTCCATATTGTTTCTGTAATTGGCTGTTCATTGACCCTTTTCCAAAGTTCTTCGTCTGTTACTCTGTCTGTCTAATGGACTTTAAGGATCTTTTTAAGACTGGAATTGATAAAGACTTACAACTTATGTCCTTGAATTCTTGTTAGTAGCCAATTTTCTGAACCATGGAACAAGATAGACTTAACTTTGCTGTTGAAGATCATGCATGGTTATTTTTCTATAGAGGCTTTGGTTTATGTGGAGAAGTAACAAATTGACAGTTTTTTTTAAATGTAATAGAATATTAACCCCAACTGCTGAACTCAAAGGCCATAAATTCTAGATTGGTAAAATAGCAGTATATTGTGTCATTTTATTATATATTTAGATCACGTATAAAAATGATGTATTTCCATTGGTCAAAGTAATCAAGATAAAAATGGGGTGTGTTGCATCTACTACCGTTTATTTAAAGGTACAAAGAAGGAAATTGAAAAATGTCATTCGTTTAGAGAACGGCAGCGTGAAATGTAGCTTTCTTTATCCTTTCTGTTTTTTATATGTGAATATATAGATAAAAATCTACTTTATTATAATCCAATGTCAGGTAGAAAGAGGTCTAACAGAAAGGAACCACCTTAGGAACAGAAAGACAAAAGAGGTTACAAAAGTTGTCCTTGTTTATATTTTAAATTCCTCTAACTTTGCATGGGGTCTGTTAAAGTCCACAATGTCATTTTTCCTTATAATCTTTCATGTAGTACACATTTTTTATTAAATAATAATATTTATTCTGAAGCATCCGAAATTCTGCTGCAAAAGTCTATGGTATTGTCAAACTTCATCGATTTATCTTTGTAATTTGATAGAAACATTTTGCCAGAAAGCTTATTGGAGGTATTTAAGATATTATACCAATATGGAGAAAGAGAAATTAAAAGCCTAAAATGATTTTTTGATCGAGTTTCTATCATTCTTACAATATTAAAATCCTCTCGATAATTAATCTTTTAGCTTATATTGTCAATCTAAACTCAAAATTCTCAAGTTTTTATGATTGTGCTTTCATCAGTCTTACAACATAAAATATTCTCGATATATGGGAGATCCTTTAGCTTTTATTGTCAATCTAAACTCAAAATTCTCAGAGTTTTTATGACTGTGCTTTCATCGGTCTTACATCAGGAAATTTCCTCGATATATGGGAGATTCTTAGCTTTTGTTGTCAATCTCAAATACAAGACATCTATGTTAATAGCTTGCCTAATGTGACGTGTGATCCTTGTCTAGCTGTTGTTCTGCGTTTGAACATCTGATTATTTTATTTTTGTAAGATATTTATTTTCCATTGTAAAATTTCATTTAGAATTTTTTTTAGTGAAGTGAACTATTATTGCCCGGCTTTTCATATGCATGTTTTCGCTCTTTTAATCTTTAGACGTTGTTGCTTGTTTGTCTTTTATTATGCTTATAAGTGCTTTAGTTTTGCTATTTAGTTTTAGTTAAGTTATTTCATGAATTAACAGTCAATTAAAGAATTAAAGACTAGACAGTTTTTATAATTTGATTAAAGTACGGAGTTGAAAATGTCAAATAAGATGAAATTTGGTCATTTCCTTGTTAGTATTTTTTGTTTTCTACCCGCTATAGAGATTTAAAAAAGTGTAATAGAATTTTCAACAAGAATACTTTGAAGATTGCTTGTGTTGAAGATCATAACAATATAAATGAGAAAAAAACCCCATGTGATTTAGATTACTTTCATGAGAAAGATTAGTAGACACCAGCTGAAGGTTCAATTCTAAGCATTGAATATCACTTATAACGATTTAGATTTATAAGGATGTTATAATTGTAAGCTTAAAGGATCTAGATTTATTTAAGATTCTAGTTTATTAAAGGGTCCAAATCAAACGTTTATATGATATAACACAATATGGTTCCCTTAGGAGAGGAAAGAATTGTGAATTTGTCATCTCTCTATTATAAAACTAGTTTGGGGTATATGTGGTATAATTTAAAAGAATTTTGTGTCTCTTTCAGAAGTATCTTCACGAGTCTCGTCACAAACACGCATGTCAGCGAACTCGCGGCATAGGAGGTAGATTTTTCTCTGTCAAGATAGAACCGGAGGGAGAGTTTGGATTGAAAGAAGTAAGTATATGTTGATAGTATCTGTCTTCTGAGTCGCAAGGAATGTTTGAAATCCTGACTTCTGAAACATGTGTAATGACTTCAAAAGAAATGTTTTTGTACTACTGAATTATCCTACGCAATCCCCACCTTAGCTTATTTTAAAAAAATTTTTTTTATTAATGTTGATTATTTTTAGGGAAAAACAAAAAAAACAAAAATAAATTAGAGTTTGATGATTTTCTTAGGACTCTAGCGATGTATGTATTGAAGTTAAGCCTCTGCTATCTTTTACTCTTTCAAAGTTTATAAACATTTCATGGCAATTGTGTTGTCTATGTCCCAAAGTTATATTTGCGCCTAACTGGCTGCCAGTCTAATCATATGTGTTCTGTATTGCTGTCACCAAGGGGAAGGGGAAAAGTAATTGTTAAGCACTTAGAGGCTAAGGCCCCTTGGCAATAAGAGCTATATCTGCCATTTGCATCCAAAATGCAGTATGTTTATTGAGTAAAAAGAGAAATTTGGATGCAGATGGCAGATTTAAGTGCACTTTAAACTTACACCTACTGGTAATTTAAAAAAAAAGAAAAGAAAGTATTTCCAACGATTTATGTTTAATGTTTTGATTTCAATTGATTTTTTTTATTAATTACCATTTTCATTTTTATACTGAATTTAATTCTTTAAGCTTCTGTCATTTTAAGCTTGATATGAACATGATGATGTAAATGTAAATTCATGGCTGATATTGGTACAGATATGCATTTCTAGAGGGTTTTCTTTTTCTTGGGCGTTTTCTGCCGTTTGCATCTTAAATGCAGTGTATTTATTGAGTTTAACAAGAAATATACTACTGCGTTTTGGATGCCAATGTAGGCTGTTTTTGGTCCTTAAATATAAGGCAGCCATGAAGATAAAATAAAATGTCTTTAGTCTAGTGTGTTCTTTATAATTGGTCCTCAAGGAATAATCTTGATGTTAAATGGAATTTAATACCCCATTATGTCTGTTTCCTTTGCCAGGAGTCAAACAGCCCCGACCACCACCACCTTTCCAGCCATTCTCCCCATCTTCACCAGTCTCCATCACCGTCCCAGTCGCATCTCCAAGTGGATTTAAACCCAAGGGTGTCGATGAATGGCCACTTGTGACAGTATGGATAAGCCTCTTAATTCTTCTATTCTTCCAACAACTCAGCATTGCTTCCATCAATTGGTGCCAATTATGTGATAGGAAGAGAACCGTTTTCTTTTATTATTTTTTTAAAGACAATGTGTGAACTGTTATCATTCTTTATAAATGAAACAAGCCATATTTATATGAAAATCCATGTTTTGAGTGATCCGAGAATGAGAATGTGTGAACTAGGATGTTATCCAAAAATACATCCACTGTGCCATAATGTATTTGCCATTTCATTATAGATTGATACTAGGAACATATTGTTGGCAGTAAGATGAATCTTTGGTAGGTTTTAACTCTTTTTATCCTCAACCCGATCTGAAGAGCAAGCTGCCTGTCCAGGGTTGCCATGGACAAACGGCCCGAATATCAATTGATCTAGATCTAGGTTCCCATATAAGTTAAACGTTATATTTACCATGACTTCACGGGTTACAGTTATAGCTAACATTAGAAAAGATTTTAGCGAATATTTAACAAAAGAAATTGGAAAATCTCTCTAATTGAGAGGAAAATACCAGTGTTTTACTATTGCTTATAAGAAACGGGTAAGGGTGGCGGAGAAATTCTCTTTTTTGCTTTAAAACTGCACTGAATACTACCAAAAGTAAAAATGTATTGTTCTTACTGAATTAGTCGAATTATAGTTTCGTGTCTTTAATTTTGTTATTATTGATTTCTAAAGAATAGCAAGCGTAAGGAAGGAAACGATTAATGTATTTGCACTTCTACAGTATTATTTTGAATTAAAAAAGGCAATGAAAGATTCTATGTTTCTAGGTATCAGTCAGTTTGACAATGCAAATTTGAATCATATGAAATGAATTTCAGCAGTGTATCATGCAAAAGAGGACAAAATACCTCTCTCAACTTGCCTGTTTCTTGCCACTCAATATAATTTATGGATTAGTTAATTTATATTTTAGTTGAAATGTTCTTGGCGATAGTCAAATGTTTAGAAAACATATTTTATTCATCCTTTTTAATGATGAATGTTTTTTATGGCTTCACTTTCATTTCCCTTTTCGTCACACTCACAAGGTAGTTGACATAGTCATTTTTGATCATTTCGATTAAATAACAAAATATTTTTTTACTTTGGCAATCAAAAGTAGTAGATCGAAACATTTGCACTCTTTCAACAGTTAACCAGGGAACAAAAAAAGTAAAAATTCTATAAATGCACTCTGCCACATGATGCATTCGATGAGGCAAATCTAAATATAATATTAACTCACTGCCCTATAATGACAAATTGTCTCATGATTATGACGATTTACATTTGAAGAAGAGGACAATTGCATCCCAAGTTATAGTTCCGAGAAGCTAAATTTCTTTATCACTGGGCATGCACTTGTAGATAGCGGTGAAGGGACTAGTGATGTGCTTAAATGAATCTCGTCTAATATTATTTAAAAATGAGGAATTATAATAATTATTGGTACTTCTTGAGAATTGAAGTGCCACTGTGCTGGGTCAGTATTGAGACTCATAATTTTTAAAGTGAATTAGCCTCAGCCTTTTCATTTCTCTGGCCTTTGCAAATCTTATTGGAATTGATAATAACAATAGCTAGATCTAAGTATAGAACTAGTACACCTGTTTGCCTGAAAAATGTATCCCTGTCCCTACAAATATATTAATATGCCTAGCTTAATTCACTCAAAAAGTCACTTATTGATACTGTAGTTTGCATCCAAAATGCAGTGCATTTCTCTCTATACTCAATAGATATACAGCTATAGCTGCCAACACAGGATAAGATCATGTTAAGTACGATTTCACCAATTAAAAAATCACAACTGAAAACCTTATTTATTTCATCTTTGGTTAAAAACTTTGCTTCAGTCACTTCCTTCCCATTAACTAGGTTTGAAACAGCCTATGATGAAGGAAGGCAACTTTCAGTATTACCAATGCTGATGTTTCTATGCATTGCCACATGCTTTTTTTCTTCTTGAGAAATTGGGGGATAATGTAGGGCCACACAGAAAGTATGATTTTGGTTTCTAAAAAGTTATGTATTGCTTTTTGGATGCAAATTGCAGAATGCTGTCAATGCTGATTTAATATCAATTTATCATGGTGGCCTGGGGTTCTCAGTTCTCGAGAAGCGCCCTGGTATTGGTGCTGAGATACTATTCTCCACTTAATAGACATATATATTACTATTTAACACGGGCAGCAATCCTTATCATTAACTTGTTTATCTGTTTAGGATATTTAAATGAGGAGGAAAAAATACAAATTATATTTTGATGATTTTTAATCTGTAACTCTGAATGAAATTTAATGAATGATATGTTGTTGTGAAAATGACTCTGAGAGTTGTTAGATGGATGACCAACATTTTTTGAGGAAGAAATGAGAAAAGGGTGTGTTTTTCATTTTATTTGATTGTATCGATGTAACGCTCCATGTCTTTCATATTAATTTTTACTGCTTTTCTTTGAGAATGTAAGCCTTTGATTGAGTGAGCCATGCTTCTTAATCCAAGAAAAGCTCTGTTCTGTTAAGCCAGAGAAGCATGGCAGAAATAAATCCTTACTCAACAACATCAGTCAAAAATGACAGTCACGAGACTGCCTGGCATATTTGGTCAGAGACCTTGTCTTTTTTAATGGAATTTTCCATTTACCATATATGGTTTTGTTATAAAATAAACATTTGATTAAAGTTTGACAACCTTGCTTATGGGATTGCAGCTGATATTCGGCCCCTTCAAACTATTTTGTTTCAAGTCCATTGAGATAACATTGTTGATTAAGACAGAGTTGCTTTAAGAACTTTGGAGCATTTCCCCTCGGATATGATTTGTTATTCATTGTTAAAGTGATGCTGTTCACAGTTTTTGTTCAACATTTTTGACATAATTTTTTAAAATTTATTTAAAAGGCATGGGTACACATGTATGTACCTTGGAAAATATCATTGAGTGATTTTCTTAGGTTATCAATGCATGGCTACATCTTTCTTTACTTTTGTGAATGGTTAGGGATTTTCTATTTCTTTTTTTGCTAGTTTTTTCTTATCTTTATATGTTTCACAAGTCATTAACCATTAACGAAATATTTTTCCACTTGGGAAATGGGGGAAAATTAACATTGATTTGCTTCTATTGATTCTGCTTTTATTTAAAAACAACAACAACAACAACATAAGCCTCATTGCATTGTCATTATCTTTCTTCTGGTGCTGCTAGTATGTTATATTATTATTCAGACTACTAATCACTGTTAATGGAGATATTTCATATTGTAGTGATTAAGAGAATAAGCCTACAGTTGTGTATTGAATAACCAATATCCTTAAAGTTAAAGACAGTCATAAAGTATTTTCAGATACTCTATTTAGTTGATCCTCACTCACTAATGCAATGAATTGTTTTAGATTATTTACCATAATATAACGGTACTCTCCCTAGCCTATGTTTTATAAAGCAGTCACTCAGGTTTTAAACATTCTTAGTTAATGAGTTTAATGGTTTTCCTAATCATTCATTGCATGGAAGTGAATGAAATTAGTTTAAAAGTTTTGGTGAGCGAAAATCAGTAATTAATATCAGTAAAAACTTACTTTTGCAGGCGCAATGCAAAAACTACTGCCATTCAATTTTGGTGAATTTTTCTTCTTCTTCTGAAGTGAAAAAATTAGACATGAAATATTTTGAATCAATTTTTCAAAAATATTAATGAATTTGAAAAGGTTTGATAAATTTGCCTTGTTATTTTCAATAATGATATTAATCATGCTTGAAAAAAGAAATTCTCATGCTGTAATCTTGACAGAATCACAATTCACGGACTTTGACGATTGCATTGGTATTATTGATTTGGTTCTCAATAATGAATCTTTAGAAAAATAATACTTTTAACTTTACCTGAAAACTTACAGAATTTTATATCATTGACTTTGCCACCAATTTGTTCTCCTTTAAAATAGACCTACATGTGAATGGCTGTAAAGCGAGATAAACACCATTTTCAAAATTTTAAGCAACCCGCCATCATCATTTTTCCACATACAAGTAGTTGCAATATATCATGAAATCATTTGGTGGCAAACTTAAGAAAAATCCATCAATTTACCATGATAATATCAATCTATGATGCAAGTTTTTATAAAAGTACATTAAGGCAACACAATTTAAAAATGTGTTTTTCTCATGATAAAAATTGATGTATGGTGTTTTGCGGCTGAGCCTTTCATAATATTATGCCCTTTTCTGGATTCTTTATCATAGATCTACATGATGTGAACATTTTATTATTTTTTCTCTCTCTATAGTTTTCATGGGACTGCTGAATACTGAATGTCTTCGAAAGACATTCCATGTATTATAATCAGTGTTAAATAATTAGGGTTGTCACTTAGTCCTCACCTTGCCTTCTTTTGGGCTATTACAAATGAAACTCAAAATGCTATTCTTCGTTGGGGTTAGTTTTTTCTACAATGATCCCACTTGATATTTGATAAGGAAATGATGAAATTTATGGCATTTTTAACTAATGACATAAGTCTTCAGTTTTAGGTCCATTGTGAATAGTCCGTCCTCACTTTAAACCTAGCTCTGTTGTGGCAACCCTGAATATAGAATCCGTTTCTTTATATCACGAAGCTAGTGTGAAGTGGTAAACTGCTTGAAAGTATAAAGGTATTCTCATGGTTAATCTAAGTAACATGAATGAATGTGCTTGAAAGGTATGTCTGAAGTGTTGTGGTAATATCTGACTTAGTGTGTCAATAGGTTCTATGAGTGAATGAGAAACATACCATACACTTCCTCTAGGTCATAATGATTGCAATAGTCTTATCTATATCTCAAAGGACTGGTGATGTAATGTAAGAACTACAGTGCAATATTTTTGTTGATGCAAATTATTATGATGACATTGTTACTTGTTGCTAAATAATTCAAATAAAATTGAAAAGTTAATCAAAGACCAGACTTTTGAAGACTTTGTATTTATATTGCAAATTATTTAAGAATGAAATTGAATTGAATTAAAATTGAAACTGTTACGTTTTGGGGTTCTACAATCAAGGAGAATACCTCATGAATGCCTACCACCCCTTGATGCTTACAGGGCAATTTTGCCTAAGTGCCCGGTTATGGCATGCTGCCTCCCGACCACCGAGCATTCTGGCAAGAACTACTGTATTAAATAATAATATGTCATGGCTGTTGTTGTTCTATAAGCATATAATTGCAAAATAAGAAATTCTGTAGAGGGAGACACTATTATTATAATGCTCTTGGAGCGGCAAAATGAGATGCTCGGCAAGAAAATGATCATTTCTATCGGTTAATCATATTTTTGTTAAAAATGAGGTGAGCAAATCGCAATAAAAGTTTATTTGGTGCAACAAAACAAAAATTTGAAAATGTATAGTTATACCTTTATAGAATAACAGCGGCGATATGTACTATTGCAGTCACTATTCTATACTATCATCAATTCAGATGGAAGAAGCGAGGTAGAAATAAAGACAAGAATCACTCTTGCTAAATTCAATTTTACAAAATGAAAACAATTTTAACAAACAGCAAACTATCAATACATTGAACCTATCCTGATGTCTGCAATTGAAGTATAGACCATCATTCAATAAAATATATTAAGGATATGCTGGAAGAAACAGATGTGGTTCCTGAGAAGGATGTTAAGAGTAAGAGTGCCTTGGACAAAGAAAATAACTAACAAGAATATCCTCAAACAGGCAGAAACCAACAGAGCCTTAATTAATAAAGAAAATAAGAAAGAATTTTTTGGACATGTAGCGAGTAGAGAAAAACTTGGAACATCTAGTTATAACACTCAGGGAAAAGAGCAAAAGGAAGACAAAGAGGGAAAGCAGTGGACGAGATGGCCAGGTGGTTGGGAACAGATAACGAAATGGTGAAGGCAACATTCGATTAAGGAGTGTCTAAAAGCATGATCGTCAACGCTCTTGAG
This sequence comes from Aegires albopunctatus, assembly GCA_032466395.1. Taxonomy (NCBI): domain Eukaryota; kingdom Metazoa; phylum Mollusca; class Gastropoda; order Nudibranchia; family Aegiretidae; genus Aegires; species Aegires albopunctatus. The sequence continues at coordinate 1,069 of JASKDV010090671.1, read as the reverse complement.
CAAGACATGTAGAGAGAGATGCTATTTCAGACAAGATTTGATTTCTGTACCCTGGAAATGGACGAAAGATCAATGTGGTGCCACTTGTAATGAGAGGCACCGTGGCCGAGTAATTATGGTCAGTTTGCAACTGAAGGATCGTGGGGTAATCAGTGACCTAGCAGTTAACACAGTTCAAACACGAGAACCTCCAGCAGCTCCATTCAGCGACACCGGTCAGCTGGGTGAATTGGAGTGATCCTGCTAGACGCAAAATTTTCTCACTAATCACAGGTCACTGGTGGTGTGTGTGTCCTTAGGTAAGACACTTTGTCCCATCTGCTTAACTCGTCTCAGGTGTGAATGAGTACCTGGCCATTAAAGTAGTGATGTTTGTGTCTGACTATAACTGCCATAACCAGTAGGATAAAATCATACTATAAACCATTTGGTAAATCTGTTTGAAATAAAAATGATTGCAAATCTGATTAATTTTAGTTTGGGTGGAAAGTAGTATTTCATTTACATCCTTTCCATTTTTTACGCTTTAACTTAATTAACGGATCTGTATATCTTCAGAAAGTGGTCTGATTTCAGACAATTTTGTTTTTCAGCCTTTCCCAATACAATACATGTACTCAGAAAAAATAAACACTTTTGATGGAATGAACAAATAGGCCAACACAAATGCCTTGATATAATCTTGTATAACACTCCGTTTGAATAATAGAAATATGTATCTAAATATTGTAAATTGGTAAGGGCGAAGAAAGTAGTATGATGAATAGGCGGGGAAAATGTTAAAAAGATTTTCCTACTTAGATCTAGATTCTAGAGGAGGAAGAGGTAGTGGTGTAGTAGTAGTAGTAGGAGGAGGAGGAGGAGGTGGTGGAGTAGCAGTAGTAGTAGGAGGAGGTGGTGGAGTAGTAGTAGTAGGAGGAGGTGGTGGAGTAGTAGTAGTAGTAGGAGGAGGTGGTGGAGTAGTAGTAGTAGAAGTAGGAGGAGGAGGTGGTGGAGTAGTAGTAGTAGTAGTAGTAGTAGTAGTAGTAGTAGTAGTAGTAGTAGTAGTAGGAGGAGGAGGAGGAGGAGG
>JASKDV010090561.1:0-14896 GCA_032466395.1 Aegires albopunctatus | reverse complement strand
TATATAGAGATATAGATAGAGAGAGAGTGTGAGAGAGAGAGAGAGAGAGAGAGAGAGAGAGAGAGAGAGAGAGAGAGAGAGAGAGAGGGGGGGGGAAGAGTTATTTATGTCGTTTGACATCGTGACCTAGTCAAAGGTGAGTTGATGATCCTTCAAGAAAGAATCTGTACCTGCATTTCCTTGACCTTATTATTGTGTACGAAGAGTAGCTGGTTATAGATTTAGGCAAAATTAGATTTTGACAATTTGCTAGAAGAGGTGCCTCATTTTTTTTTTATTAATGCCCCCATTGTATGCCATAAAGAAAATGAGAATTATTTTGTAATGTATGAGCAGTCCCCTGTACATTTAGTGGGACCATCCGTCATTAAAAGAATGCTCATTCCTTCTTTACACTAAAGAATATGTGGCCTGGTAGTTAATATGGCTCAACAAGAGAACACTCTAGATTTCCTGCTGTGGTCGACTAAGTGACATTTTGGCATCGAATCCCGCAAGATGCAAAATTTCATGATGACCACAGTCTATGGCTATGTTCTTGGGTAAAACGTCCCGCTTGCATCACTCGACTCAGGTGCGAATGGGTACCTCACTGTTAAGACTTCGTCATGTTCATCCGAATAATGTAATCGTGTTAAAACTGGTCTTGTCTTATGTGCTTGCGTTGCTTTCAGTTTGGAAAATGTTATAGATATTGTAAAGCACTTTGAGCATGGCTACGCTATGAGAGTGTGTGTTCTTTAAAAGCGATTAAAAAAAAAATCATAATGATAAGTATGTGCATCATTCATAAATATATCCTTTTGCACCCCTATAGGACACATGTGCTTACGACTATCTACCTACTTTCTTTGGCCATTTGGAAAATTTGTACATCAGGTTGGTACTCATCGTATTCTTCCTTTCTTTCAATCTTTATTATTTATTCCAATTCCATCTAATCTGTACTGTCACCGCTTCGGGATGTCGAAGATAAAAGCGACATTTAGCTATAGAGACATGTAGCTGTGGTCGGAATATTATGGCCGAAAGTACAATGCTTCAATTTTTATTTTATTTTTTATTGCGTCTATGTTGTCTGTGAGTTTGTTTTCAGCTGGAAGAGAGTTCCATAGCATTGAAAGATAAGGTAGAACAAATTCAAGAGTTGAGCTGTCATGGTAGCAAATGGTGGAATAGAACGATTCAAAAATTTAAAAATTCTTTTTCGTAAAGATTAAAAATTAAAGATGGGGTTATAGTCCGTATCTCCTCTCAGTGCGGACTCACATACTTTACATCAGTAATCCCTCCGGCTGGCCATTTCACACAGGTACCATCTCAACTCCCTGGAAAGCATTCAACTGAGCATACCTGCTAGCATACTGACCAAGATCGTTCACTGACTATTATACCGGGTTCTCTTGTTACACCTGAGTGCAGTGAGGAAAGTATGAATAAAGAGACTCAACGTCGGACCAAACGACAGCGGGAATTGACCTGACAGCTTTTCGACTGAAAGCCAACCTTGCCAACCACTGGACCACGACGCCGGAAAGTTTGCGGTAGATTTGAACAATTTAAATTAGGAACCGTTCCAGAAATGCGCATTTGACAGTTTAAAGAAACATTTTCGACAGTAGTCAATAAAAAATAGGATGAGGCTATTGCGACCAGGTGGTCGTAATAGACCAGGGATCTGCTGCGACCGGATATATGGGGGAGATAGGCGTACTGTGTTAATAGGTCATAGTACATGTCGTATAATATTTCTATGGTATATGGTCTGTTACGACTATTTGGAGGAGATAAGCCTGTGTAATTTGGTCAAAGTACAGGGTCGGCTGCAACCAGGTATTCTGGAGAGAATATGGCTATTGTGTATAGGGTCATAGCATAGGATCTGTTTCGACCAAGTATTTGGATTACATAGGCCTAGTGTGTATAGGGTCATAGTATTGGGACTGTTGCGACCAGGTTGAATTAGGATTTGAATAATCGGTTACCCGGTACCAAAGTAGGCCACACTAACCATATAAATTCATTCCAAGCAGACACTTGATAAATGCCATGCGCAAATTAGTGTGGTGGGTTTATAAGTTATAAGCTTTGACCATCAACATGGGACCTTCTATAATTTAAAATTTTTAGTCAGTTATTTGGAGTCTTGCAAAATAATTGCATGCGGTCAGCCGCGCCTTCGCCTGTAGGGATTGTGGGGGTTTACATGATGAATGACGAGCGATGGATTGACTGATGAACTTTAGCCTATGCCGACAACTAAATGACCATCTGATTGGATGGTTTCGTCATACCCGGTTGCAGTAGACCAAAGGTCTATTTTGACCGCCCGGTTGAAGCAGACAAGATTATTGAATCTCCCAAAGCAGATCAAAAACCGCTCCCCGAAGTTGTGTTCAAGTCAATCTAGAAATTCTACTTTTTAACCAATTCAGATTTAGAATAGTGATAAAGTTAAATGATTTTAACAGGTCATGTCGTGCCGAAGTTGAATGTAGTAGGCAATTTCCGTCTTGACAGACGATCTGGTAGCATATTGCGCTACGCCTGGGCAATGTGAATTAAGGAAGTGTGGTTACCCAGGCACACTTCTTTCCCCTTAGATCTTGATTTTTCCTACTGTTTTTAGAGGAAAGGCAATTCCATGTTTTACAATATATAAATACTTTTATAGACCATGGTAGGAATGGTAGGAATTACATGTTGCGAGGGTGGCGTCCTGAACGGACTGCTCTTATTGATTTTCAATCGGTTCTTTTGCATGCGCAAAGGCGAATTTATCGTCCGTCTCCGACAGGATTAAGCACTTATAATCCTGCCTACCACAGGATAAGGGAACAAAGAAATTTGAAAAGTCGGATTTCAACATCGAGCCTACCACGAAACCAAAACGGTGGTGGGTTCACGCTCGATACGAGTTCGAATCCCGGTCTGAGCAGGCTTTACGTTGAAATCCGATGTTGAATGAAAAGCTATAATAATATCATTTATATGAATGCTTTGGCTTAGATGTACTCCTATAGTGCACTTTGGTTGCCGCTTGGAGTGTTGTTGTTAAAGGCATCTTATCTGCATTTCTGTATGTTAAACTTGACCTATCAAAGGCGCAGTATTTGTATCAGATTCTGCCTCTCGAATTTGAGTCATTGCTAATCATTGATATTGGTAGGCGATGGTTAATTTTCCAAACATGTTTGTGTGAAACTAGATCTAGTGATGTTTATATTCTTGGACTGAATAAACTGTTTAAATCTGGTAACAATGACAATGTGGTAATTGGCTCTCATTTCAGCATCTGTTCAAGGAATTAAAATATATTTCAAGCTGATATAGCCTCTTGAAGCTATTAGTCGCATATTAAATTCTATTTTGGATCCGTAACCTCACTAAAATTATACTAGGATACTTTATAGTCTATTATATTTCAAGATAAGGCTAACAGGGTGCATAAGTATACCTTCAAATGGCAGTACATTATTCTGAACCTATTATATAATGTTGAATACTTCACATGCTGTTGTCAAGAACCAAAGGAAGTACCATCCACTCATTAAAGAAATTCTCAAACTCCAACCTCTTCCCCCCTCTATACCTCTGCACCACCCCTCAAAAATACCTATAATTACTCAACTCCCAACCATCTTACCCTTCAAAAATGCATATTTTATATACATTATATATATATATATATATATAATATATTTATATATATTCGGGCTCCCAATGTCTGCAAAAGTGGCGTACAATTCTGCGGGCCCCCAAAGTAGGCAAATTCGTTTAGTAAAATCTTTGGGAGCCCGCAAATTTTTATATATCTTTCAAATAAAAAAACAGAAGGATATGCTTTAGAATAGACAATAGGTACACTATGCACATATTATTTATCATATTGAAACGTAAATAAAATTATGCGGTTAAGATATACTTTTGGGCTCCCAAAGTGGGTTTTTTACAATGGGCTACCAAAGTAGGCAAATACAGTTATATATATAACAAAAAAATCAGCAAGATAAACTCACTAAGAATAAAGAAAAACAAAAGCAAAAACTCGCAACCAAAACACCAACAACAAACAAGTAAAAACAATAAGAGCAACCAAAAAACAAACAAACAACAACAACAAAAGAACAAAACAAAACCAACCACCTCCCCCCCAAAAACAAACAAAAACAAAAAAACAAAAAAACAAAAACAACAAAAGAAAAACAAAAAACGACAACAAAACCAAACCAAAACAACCCAACAAAAATAGGACAAAACAAAGTAATTCAAAGTAAAACAAACAGATTAAAGATTGATCAAAGACAACGACGAACAAGTTGCTATAAAAGAGGACACACAGGCAAGCACAACAATGTGGGGGAAAAACCCATAATTGTGTTTATTCATACGATGGTCTTCTATAGCGGTAGTGATATATGGAGGGAGCCGATGTTTAATGCATTTCATATTATATACACCCATTTTCCAGAATGAGGAAACTGAATATTCAAATAAATCATAGTTATTTTATGTTTGGGAGTTGATCGCCTGCTAAGGATTAACTGTTCGAAAATACTTATAAATGCGATTTACTTTGATAAAGAGAAATGTAATTGACCGAAATATAAAATCAAGAATAGTTTGTTTTTTAACATCCCTGATTGATGACTTTTTATTTCGTGTTTTACCTCCTATAACGATATGACCATTGCAATAAGGTTTGATACGTGTTATTTAATGTAATTAAACTAGTTGACGTTGGATGACAAATTGTTTCCTGACTTCTTCCGTTCTACTAAATCAAATTCCGTTGTGTTCTCCTGAATATCCGTATAAATGATCCTTGTCAGACATACAATTTGTTTCCTTTTAATTCAGATTGTCAATCTAAATAAATATTCTCTAGCATTGTATTAACAATATAGTTTCTTTGTTTTGGCCAAATAATTCAAGCCAAAGTATATTAACGATCAACTAGTCGTCATATAGAGTTCATAATATTATGTTAACGTTTATTTAAACTGAGATTCATTTAGCACCTACCGTGTCGTTTGTTCTTGATCCATTCAAATTTGAAAAGCGAGTGTTATGTTTCTCTCGTTCACGTACATAAATAGAGAACATTACTCTTGAAGATTGCAATTCGTGATGATTCCTGGTAGAACGCAGTAACCACCTGTATTAGCAATATATTTAGAAATGTTTTGTGAATATCGAGTAGTTTCACCTTGCAGTATAATATAGAAAGTGACTTTTCAACCTATAAGTTGTTGCCTTGCACATACTAATATTCAGTAAACAAAGGCAGATACGTTTAAAATAGCATTTTATTTACATACCAAGATGAAGCAAGGCTTGGATGTTTTATGCCTCATCGTGTTCAACATCTTTCAAGTACGTTCACTGATAGGAAATATCAGTCATTCGTCCTTACGTGAAGGAAATGTGTCGCTCTCTGCTAATAGGAAAACCGTATATTCGGGAGAACCATTTGAAATTGTAATTCTATGGCAAACTGGGAATAGTATCAAGATATCTGGAATAGAGAATGGCAAACCCAGTGGTCATGATTACAGTGAGCATGAAAAGGAAGATGACTCTAGAAGTTATCACAAAAATATGAATGAGTCCAATGAAAGAAAGGGGACAGACACGGGAATTGCAGGATACGGGGAATCAAATAATTTTGGAGACGATGGTGAGGGCGATGATAATGAAAATTTGTTACATCTTCTTACCAAGGATATTTTGAGGGATGAAAACGAAAATCGTCACATCTATGAAGCGTTTAGTGTAGGCGTCGAAAATCGTCACATCTATGAAGCGTTTAGTGTAGGCGTGAATACAGAAATAGGGGATACGACGACCAAAGTCGGAAATCGAAGTGGAAACGAAGGTGAAGAAATAATGCTATGGTATAGCAATACAAACAACGGGGAGCCAGATAATCTAAAGCAAAGCTCAAAAATGTCAATTTCCTTCGAATCTAACACCACTGCAAATGATTTAGGATCGCGACCATCTATTACTAGGTCCAAGGATAAGCTCAGTGGTAATTCGTTTGGTTGGCTGTCACGGCGGTTAATGTCATCATTCATGGATAGTGAACAGCCTGCATCTTTTGGAAGAAAGCCAGTTGGACAATCGGCCAACACTATATATTTCCATGATTTGGCAGTTTGCATTACCAACAGATGCGAGAAAAAGATTTCCCCTCAATCCTGCGCTGGAAAGTGCAACTCCAACGACAATGAGCCGTGCTCTTGTCATCCTTCATGCGTGTTATTTAAACAATGTTGCCACGATTACAGGGCTGTGTGTTCCGTAGACTACAAAAATGCTTCGGAAAACGTAGCAGTCACTCACCGAGGCATATCATCTGGTGTTGTATGTGACAAATTTTTGAATCATTTGGTCGTATCAGAATGTCCAGTAACTGCTTCAATGACAGAAAAATTATTGTGTGACCAGGGGAGAGATATCGATGACGTGAATTCTGTTCTTCCAGTAACTGATTCAACCACATCATGGCATTTCAAAAATTACTACTGTTGGTTGTGTTGGAATGTAAGTACCTCCAAAACAATGTGGAAAGTAAATTTGAATATCCCAGACAATAACGGACCTAATGAAAATATCACACTTTCTAAAGCTCTTCAATTGTTGCTTGACAATCCACAGTATGCAATCTGGACTTCGAAAGATCAGAGTCCCATGCACAAGTGTCTGTCTGTTAAAACCTCTGAAAAATGTAGCACCTTAAGGGCATTTGATCATCCCGATTTAAAATTGATGTGTGAAATGAATAACAGTAGTACCTCATCGAATTTCAGTGAGATGTCATCTTGTGACGGTCGATGCAATTCAACCTCAACATTTCCATGTTCTTGTCAACCTGAATGCGTCTTGCACGAGACTTGCTGTGAAGATTTTGTCCATTTTTGTACAGACAATTTCGTTCAGGCTCGTCACTACGCTCTGAAATATCCTGAGCTCACTGCTGTGTGCGATGAAATACTTCGAGTTTCACTCATCTCTCATTGTCCTTCGACAGCCACTGCTATGGAAGTCAAAAAATGTCACGCTAGAGATCCATTTTCCATAAAAACTTTTCTTCCCGTTTCAGACAACATCACCCATTGGCAGTTCAAAAATAAATTCTGTTGGATGTGCTGGAAAATGGAATGTAAGGCATTACCTTGGTCTGCAAGTTCGCAGGAAGATGTGATTGGTTATTCGCCTGATAAATCCAAGCCGAGCAAAATCATGATTTATCTGCTTGAAAACAATGAATTCACTCATTGGGTACCGGAAAACCATTTGCCAAGACATTCATGCATTGGTTCAAACGACATTGTATGCATGATGCGTAAGATGAATAATATATTACCAATTCCGGCAAACTGCGACAAGATTGATGCAGTGACTACTAATGATTTATTTATGAAGTTCTTGTTGTTAAATACGGCAAGCTTCATAAATTGTTCATGTTGCTTTAGATTCTCTAGACCAATGGGCTTCTCTAATACGATGGGCTGTGCCGAATGTGAAGATCCAAATCTTTGGATGAATGTTTCATCAAAGTCACCCTGTATCCAATGTTCACTAGTTCCGTACAACGTCTTCGCTGCTAATACTAGTACATGTAAGAGTACGAATGTTGAGAGTGGATTGTGGTGTTCACGGAGGCATCAGTACCCACAAAACGATGAAACATGTGTTTACTCCTTTTTCGCTAAGGGTTTGCCAGTAATGAAGAACAACTTATCGACCCCAAGCTCGATCACAAATTCCCTTCTCCCGCTTTCGGACAAAGATGATTCATATAATATAACCTCGGCCACAATTACCTCATCGGCATGCAATATTCGTTGCCCTGATGGCGTTTCTCTTTTTCACCTCCTACTGCCTCTCTTCTGGATGGCTCATGTCATGAAGATCACGAGCGTAAAACTATATCAATATTAGCTTATGGTTGTGACATAAGGGTTCACATGTCATCGATGTCCCTCGAAACCACTGAATGGGCAGCTTTGTGGGTTTTCATATATTGAACTGTTATTATATGTCCCAAATTTGGTCGGATAAAATCTTTATGAAATTTATAATGTAAAAAGATACACTTTTTGTGATATCTATTGCCTATTCTGACCGTCTGAAGACAGGTCACACGTTCCGATTTACCTCAGTTCATAGCTCACGTAGTTCCTTTTACACCTTTTAATTTACGTGTTCCTTAGTGATTTCTTATTTCGGGTTGCATAGGCTGGAATTTTTTTCATTTTGAAAGAAAATAGTAATAATAGATTTCTAAATCTATCCTCTTGAGAAACAATCACGTTCTCAACATATTCATATTTGCTTCAATAGTCACCCACTTCAAAAATATAATTTTACAGATCTTTTGAATCACTGATCTTGTATGCCATCCATCTGTTTAGAAACTTGTAAACGATTTTGTTTCTTTTCCAACTTTATTAGGTGTAACACCTGCCTCACTTAATACCATTGCTAAACTCAAAGTTGAGGACTTTGGGTGTTTTTTTAATTGAAATTTTGTATTGAATTTTACTTTTATCATTCGTGCATCTTGTAGTTTTTCCTGTTTCATTAGAAAATCTCGCCCTGAAGAGAATAAATTATTGGAATTCACATGACTTAATTTTATTTGTATTGCTTATTGTTGATTAATCGTGAATTTCATTTCGTCACTTTCCATCCCTGATTCGGATCAGAATAGTAGTGACTAATCCGAGGGTAAAATCAGAATGTAGTATCTTTTTCTTAAACCAAAAACAAACAAAATTAAAAAGTAGTCAAGAGAGAAAATAGCAAAAGAATCAAACAAATAAAAAGCAAAATATAACAACAAACAAACCACAAGATAAAACAATCAACAGCAGAAGAAACAAATGCAAAGTAAAAAAGAAAGAAAAAAAAAAAAACAACAACAAAAAACAAAAACAAGAACAAAACAAAACACCCCATTAAAACAACAACAACAACAAACTACAACAAAACAAAACAAACAAACAAAAGACTCCCTCATCCCCTCTCGAACACTTCGAATAACAAAAATGAAATTTTGAGAGTACCTTTCGACACCACTCCTAATTCTTATATTTTTGGGTGGCGTTTTGTAGATCTATGCACACTTGCTTGCAGATTGCACGGTCCTACATTTAAATGGTACTGGGATCATGTTTCAACCATATTATTACTTGCCTACTCAAGCAGATTCAGTTCAATATACCATAGCCAAGCGCCTTTCAAAAGTATGCGCCTCTGTATGCTTCCCAGGAAGTTGAGAAGGATGTTGGAATGATATTGTCTATATTGAAAACGGTGTAAAATGCAAAGCTGGTTCAATCTCAACCGATGTAGATAATTCTGTCTCATAGTATGCATGAATACAGCGCCTTACATAGGACAAATCTCTAGTTATACCAATTTACACAATTTGCGAAATTGAATGCTTTAAATAGGTTACATCTGTGAGATAGTTGAAAATAGTAGGCAATGGAAATAAATATTTAAAAAATAGACAAATAAAGAATTTATTTAAAAAAAACAATAATTTTTCAATGAATAAATCAATAAATTAATTAAAGAAGGTCTCACCAAACCAAACCATAGGAAAAAAAAGAAGGCTGAATCCAACAAATAACACCTCCCCCCTCCCCCCCCCACCCCCTGCAACTTCATTTGCCTACATCCGGTGGATGAATCAAAGATAGCATGGACTGAAATATGTACCCCATGATAAATCGGTTTGCAATTGTTCTTTCTCAGACAAAGTCTGAATGATTCTGTCATTAAGGTTGCGATTTATAGGCATCAGAATTATTATTCCCGGAAACGACCAGTTTCATACAACAGATGACGGTTTCCGCAATCATGTTGGAAGAAACTATCGGAACAAGTTTAAGAATTAGAGATTCAGCTCCGTACTTAATAAGTCATGCATTGCCCACATTTCGAGCACTACAGTTGGCTATAATCGATCGTCGTTTTCTCTAGTCCACTAGTAGTAAATGGCAAAGCTAGGTATGTCTTTGACTAGGGGTGGCCAACATGACATGCCATGCGTCAACCTTTTGTCATGCGGGTTCAGATGCGTCACAAGTCGCATAAACATTGAGAAGAATATACTTCTAACTGTGCTATTAACCCATTGTTAAATAACAACGATGAAGAATTTATGGATGGAAGAAATTAAATAGGGATAGAACACTTCTGAAGAAAAGAAAAATATTAATTCTCTCAGCCACCTTATAAGGATGGACCCCAAACAACCTGCAGCCAGTGGTTACAAATTTTTTAACTAAACAAAGATATAGATATCAAGGAAGACAACAAATTATATAATAATGGGGATGGATGTTGTAAGAGATGTCTTGTATGACAAGATCTGATCATTGGAGAGGCCAGCCATCTGGGGCACGTTCGGGGTTTGCATCTGCCCTCGACTTCATGGTAACAGAGGTTGTTGTTGTATTGAATTTCACCCATGTCCACTACTTTGGTGATATCAGGGTTATCCTAGACTGCCTTGTAAAAACAGAGGAGGACAAAAGAAAAGTAAGGAAAGATAAAGATAAGTATAATTCGCTCTGACACTGCGCCCATATCTCAGTGTAGCCGGCCATGCCCATGGCATTTTAAATGACTATATTCATTTTCATGTGCTATACTGACCGACAGTAATTTAGAACATAATAATGAAGAATAATAAATTATCGACAAATTTGTTATAACTTGGTAGAAATAAAGGCTATTATCAACTTCAGATAGTGTAGACGATAGGAAGTCTCTTTCGGGTAAGGGTAAAAAAGAAAAAAAGAAATAATCGTCATATATATCGCGTGTATCCATAATTAAACCGTGTTTTAAAATAATTCATTTTGAACGACAGCAACACAGAAAACATGGGACAGGACTTGCAGTGATGAAGCGCGAATGATAATGTCATAAATGGGCGATACGTTTTCATCAATTCTTACTTAGAGAAACGAATTCATCTTTTTCTTCTCAGTACCATCAGGTAACACTTCAAAGAAAGCTGTCAAAGAAATCGTCGTTGGTCGATGAAACAGAGAACAACGACTTGAGTGGGAGTTCAGGTGAAAACCATACCAATGCACCATTTTACACTGAAAACACACGCCTTCTGAATTTAAGTGGGGATTATGCAACAAGCAAGAAAGTGTCACTTTGGGTAAAGTTCACGAATCACCAATGATTTTAATAGTAGTGCTATATCATATTCTCCTCGCAATCGACTAAATCTCTCCCCCCCCTCCTCTCTCTCTCTCTCTCTCTCTCTCTCTCTCTCTCTCTCTCTCTCTCTCTCTCTCGCTCCCTCTCGCTCTCTCTCCCGATCTCCCTCCCGATTCCCGAAACATGCATACACTACGCTTTAACCGTTGAGAAATATAAGGTGGGTGGGTGGGGGTGAGGGATTTACTGAGATCATCCATGCAGCATGAGACCAAAAAATACATAATATCTGAATAGTATATAAAGTAAATCCAACTAATCTCACTGTCAAAAGAGTTGACTTCTTTGTTCTTTTCTGTATCTTTTCTCCTCCCGTTATATTTACTGTAGTGATATTGTACATGGACGACAATCATATTTCACTAATTAAGAATAAAAGCAATTATTGCTCATGGCCTATTGTGGTATAACGGCAGTAAATTGTGTATGAAACTGAATCCGTTATCAAATGCACTCCTTCCATTCACTACATCTTACGTTATTTTATCTACTTCACTAAGAGTAAAGAAGTCCAACCATGATGAGATGTGTACGCAACTATTACATGTATTTAAAAACAAATTAATCTTATAGCTATATGTATCATAAAAATTGCATTTTTTTTTTCTTTTGAAATCATGTCAGACCAAATCTCAGACTTACGTTTGGCTCGTCTTAGCGATACCCATCTTGGGCGTGGTTCATGGTATCGTATTTGCCATCTCTTGGTTTTTGATCATCACGATACCAATTGCAAAGGTGAGAGAAAACAAATAACGCATGACAATAAATCCTATGTTTAGGATGATAAATTCAATCTTTAAAAAAAATATCAATATACGTTTAATACTGCCTTTATTTTGACCGTATTAAAGTAAATCCATTACTTTGCACACATTCCATTTCCTCCTCATTTTCCTCTACATTTTACGCCGTGTTTCTGCATCTCTTTCAATGTCCGTTATTGTGAAATTTTAGACGTATCATTAATGAAATTATTCTTTACTTTAAATTGCTTCGTGACAGATATGATTAATATTGCTTTTAATGTTCACTTCCATCTAATTCATCATCATCATCATTATCGTAATGATATCACATACACCTCTCCAAGATCATGTTACTATATTAGTAATTAAGAATTTTTCTTGTATGTCATTCCAGATGAACCTAAAAACAATTTCCACCCTTCTCCTCATGGATCCAGACGAGGTGCAAATCGGACATTCTGTACTGACCATGTCGGTGAGTTTATCGTGATTCTTATGATAATGTGGACATTAGACACAGAATTTGCTATCTCCTTAAAACAGATAATTTCAAAATACACACCCAACAGACCATTACGTTCATTCAACAAGATAATCATTCAAAAACCTAAAACCAAACTTATAACTTTCGGGAACCGCTCACCACAGTCACAGGCAGTATTAACTTGGAATGCTCCGCCCAGCGCGGCCCAGCTTGCTGAGTCGTTGAGTATTTTCAAATCTATACTGAAACCCCATTATGTTCTTGCTCTCAACCCGTGACTGTGGCTGCTCTTAATAATTATAATTTCAGGGTTCTTCGCCCTGATGTTGTGGGACATCCTCTTCTTCTTTATTTTCCTGAGTGTTCCGTTCTAGAGCTTATTTTGTTGGGGTGCATTATCTTTCCTCAGTGTGATCAAGCCATTTCCATTTTCTTCTCTCTCTGTCATTGGTTGTTCATTGACCCTATCCCATAGTTCTTCTATTGTTATTCTCTTGTACATGATGGTTTATATTTTAATTATTATTGAGTGATAAATAATTGCATTGGTTCAAAAATTACTTATGTAAAAACATCTGATATTTTGCAAGACTAGACATTATATTAAGATTTTTGTGATATTAGTTTCGACTCTTTACATCAACCCGTCAATAAGTTATGACTGCATCAATGCTTATTTATATGGTGTAAATCTGACAATTGTTCAACTTTCGTGGAATTTTGTCCGCATTAGAATAAACAGGAGCTAGCTGTCGACAGTATTCATTTTCCATTCTGGGAATGCCAGATTCTGAGAGTCATGCCACCTTTAGGTAATTCGAGGATAAAACTAAAACAGAGTTGAACATGAAGGCCGATTCACCAATCGTCGTTTCAGCTCTCGCCATGTGTTTTGAAGCATCTCCAGCGTTACACATTATGTCACTTCTTTCCTAATTTTAAACTTAAATGTGGTCAAAATCTGTAACCGATCTGCAAAGACACGATCCTTATAGAAGTCCCAGATGTATGGTAAAATAAGTCCAGTGCGTGACGTCATGTCCTGTGATTGGCATGCCATAAAATTGGTCCCCCTTTCCCAATCCAACAATGAGGAAACTGATGAACAAGGAAACTCTTTACGACGAGTTCTTAATGCAGCGGTGCACCATCATGTTGAAAGATAACGTTTGATGGCAATTGTTCAACTTGAGGATGGCATATAAAGCTCCAACATAATATCGAGATATGATGTTGCTGTTATGAGCTTCCGTTGATGAAACATAACATGGACATAATATAATTATGTCGTTCATTAGGATACACCACAGAAATATACACTTAACTAGAATACGATCAAGTGATTGAAAGCTCTCGTCGCCTTTTGGTTTGGCGATAGACCGGATGTGGACCCAATTGAACTCGCTAACTTGCACACGTAGTGATGGCGATATACATTTTCCTTATTGGGGCCGCACATTTTCCGCTCGGACTTGTACGGACTCTCTCTTTCGTCTAATTGTGTGGCAATGGCTGATCTTACTAACTTGCCCAAGTAATAATGGCGTTCAATTGGGGCCGCGCCATTTAGCTCGTACAGATTATCCATAGTCTAATTCTATGGGATACACCAAACATTCACTAAAGGAGAACTTTGTTTCGATTCAATGGCCTTTGTCAGTTTCTCGGTGCTCTAAATCCGCAAATTGTTGCGATTTACAGTTCCTGAGACAAAGCGAGTTTGTCTGAAGAAGATTTATTTCGTCGGCATTTGTCCATGAGGCAGCAATATATGCCCGCTTAGGCCGATCACGTGTTCCAACGACTGGACAACCTGCATCTTAAAGAGGAAAAGCTTGACTTAGATATATTATTATTCCCCAAAGGTTAGCTCAAAAATAGAAAACACCCAGTATATTTAATTTAATGAAGAAACCCCTTAAGCTAATCTCTATCATATTGAGTTATGTCATTTCATTATCATTTTTGTATTTTTCTTCACTTTTTTCATCCATGACCAGACTTCAGAAGGCAGACACAGTGAGATCATTATGTTCACTCCACAGTCAGTCAATTTCTACTACTACAAGTTTACTATCGATGGTGTCAACGTTATTCTGGCCAGTATCCTTTATCTTGTGATATAAGTAATGTGGCCTAATGCGCCTAGGCTTATCCCAATAGGGGAGCGGATAGCTCAGTGGTTAGGGCGCTTGACTACCACGCCAAAGGTCCCTGGTTCAAACCCGTGCAGGCATGAATTTGAAATCCAAATTTGTTTCGGGTTTCCTTCTGCCCCCCTATCCTTAAGTTGCGAGGATAAAGAGTGCCAAGTCCTATCGGACACGGACTATAATATCGGAGGTCCCATGTGTATAATATACGCATGTAAAAGAACCCTTGGCTGTTTACAAGGCAGTCT
>JASKDV010090451.1:0-14898 GCA_032466395.1 Aegires albopunctatus | reverse complement strand
CCTGGTCGCCTCTTACGACCCGCACATGGAGAAGCGTTGGCCCTATTCTTTACCCCCGGGAACCACACGGGGGCATTATTAGGGAGTAAGGTTCAGAAAGTAGGCCACTTCTAAGTGCTGCCACAAATAATATATTGCTTTTGAGCCTTAATATATATATATATGAGGCCTTGCTATATGGGCAAAAAGTAGTCACAATTGAATTGCTGTACCATTACTATAATTTAGGCCCCCAGATTAAATCAGAAAAGCTGTAGCCGGATTTTACAAAACGAGTCCTCTGATAGAAGTAGAAGACCAATCACCCTTATGGAAAGGAGCACAGATGCTTGGGAAAATTGCCATATTTTACCAGTGTAAGTGTAAGGATTAAAATAAGCGTAAAGCAAGTGAAAGAAGAAGTAACCCACATCAACTTCAACCATTTTGTCATAGTAAAGATCATACTACATAAATCTTTTAATTCACATTCAGTTGATATCTAATAATATGTAAGCTAAATCTGTGGATACGTTATCTCGTGAAACTAGTAGACCTTCAAGTACATACATACACTTCTATATGCCTTTATAATAAAGATGTTGCAAAGCGCATGGTTTGACTTTAATTCTCACTGGGAGAGCTAATTAATTATACTTATAAGTTAATGGTAAAGGCAAGCAAAGGTAATGTTTGCATGTACATTTTTACATGAAATAATAAGGACACTTGACGAAAATCATTTATTCCTGCCTTCAGATAGGATGCAGTTAAGAAAGCCAAAATCAAAAGGAGAATGATTGAGTTGATAAAGTTTACACTTCTCTTTTTTTAATTTAATGGTAAGGAGAGATAACCTTATGAAAATCATATTTACCACAAGCACTTGGCCCTAAACACATCAATTGACTTTAAATTTTAAAAGTGTTTGAGCAATATCTTCTCTTGATGACAAAATAAAATGTGATTTGTCCATGTATGCATTTAATTATGTGTGTAAATCAACATTTCAGAAGCCTTTCTCCATTATACTGTTTACTGTATTTAAATGTTTAGTACAATTAAACATTCCTAACAGGGCCTACCAAGTTTTAAAGTTATGAAATCATGCCTCATTTGACCTTTGACAAATTGAATACTTGAGTTTGACAAAAAGGTAAATAAATTAAATGGATGAGTTAGTTAGTTATTTGGGGTTTAAGGATTCTATCATTACTATCAACTACTAAGGTCATCTCAAAGCTCATGGAAAAAGTGAGATGATAGGCTATTGAAAAGAAATAAAACCCTGCAAAACTGCGAGCCCTAGGTTCAAATGCCAAGTCCCAACAGATGTTTCTTGTGACTTCCCTGTTGACCCAGCAGTGAATGGAGAGCCAAATCTATCTCTTTAGAGATCCGGTGAGTGAAAGTAAGTCAGCGTGGAAAAGCAATGGAAAACTACCACACAAAGCAATGTGCCTTAAAAAATTTGGACTCTACTCCCAATTTTCTCTACACTTGGTAATGGGCAAATTTACTTTAGTTTTATTTTATATTACTTATCATTATCATATTTAGAACTGTTCTAACTGGTCTGCATTATATGAATGAGTGGGACATGGCTATTAATACATTTACTGTGAATGATTGGGTGAATGTAAACAACACGGCTATTATCAATGTAATATTTGTATTATATTATTTGATTAATAAACATATCATACCATATTCTATGTATTTTCAAGTATTTCATTCACAATGCAATGTTCAATGCTAATAACAAATAATAGCATGTTTTGTATGAGTCAAAAGAGATTTTCAAAAATAAATTGCATACAATTCTTGAAGTGATATAAAAAGTAAGTTTTAGGAAGTAAAGAAATCTCTTCGAATTTCTGGAAATCTCCAAAATTTTGGAAACAATTACATGTAATTACCCAAAGCTCAAGAAATCAGACCAACTGAAGAAAAAACATGAATATATTTCCAATCTTACGGAGGCTTTTTTTTATGCATGTAGGCATTTGGTGCAATTTCCAGCAAACAAAAGCAATCTTTTTCCTTAGATCATAGTACTAGTAGAATGAAACCTTGTGAAAGCTTCCCTGAAAGCCCTCCTTCCCTCCCCTTTAACGTTTTCAGTAAGAAAGGCAATCAATGACCTCCAGAAAATGATAAACAGGGTTATTCATCTACTCGATTTTTTCAAAACTTTCAAAAGAAGGCATAATCATATTTCATCAATCCTGATATGGATTCATGAGAATGGGAATGTATCTTGCCCACTATGATTTTATCTTTGATTCGTATTCATGGCAAACGCAGGCCTATTTGATTATTTTTCAATATCAATACATGTATGAGCCAATGTTATTATAAGGGTTCTCGAAAATGATTTTTATAAAATAAAATGCATGTACAATAATTGGTGAATATATTTTAAAATAAAACTATTTTCTAATTCCAGGTTCAGTTTCTCTTAGTTTTTGACAAACTAAAACCTTTCGTTTTAGATTTTTTTTGGTGAAAACATTTTGTAACTTCAATTGAAGAAGTTGAAGTTATCTCAACTTTTAGAGGATTAGATCTAACCATGTTGCATCACCATCTACTACCATCCCACATAAAAAGTTGCATATACAATATATAAAAAACCCCCAAAGAATTAACGAAATAACGAGGAGAATAACTAATCTGAACATAATAAAAATCTAGCTAAAGACAAACTCTTAAAATTTCTGGCTCCCATGTTTTGGTTGATTATTTTGGACTATGTCTATATTTTGTTTTTTTAGCTAGAATTAATCTACTTGGCTTTCTTAAATCATACTTATAATATTATCCAAAATTTCAGACATTCAAAATCGTATGATACTAGGACAATACTCCGCATTTTTTCTCTCTGAATAGGACAAATTTTTCAATACTTGAGATCTTCCAATTCAAAAGCTTTTAAAGGAAAATACATATATCATTGAATATCTAAAAACCCTGCACTTTGGTGCAATAAAAATAGATCAATTATAATAACACATAGTGTTAAAATTTTCATCATCAAAGGAAATGTTTGGGGGAAACCGTACATTTTGTGTGAATGAGATTACTACGCGGTTAAGAATTACAAATTACAGTGAGTACATTAGTACAATACAATTCAATGAGATTTGATCAAGTACCTAATAACCATAACAATAGTAATATTAATAATAATAATCATATTGTTGACAATAATTTTGAGAGGTGCTGGAAGACTCATTATAAAATAATGCTTTATTTGTTCCATGGCATCGGTATAATAATGCGATCTCATGTAAATCCAATAAACTCAGTGTTATTTGTGACCAGTTTCCTCAAGTCAGAAAATTTATTTTAACCTTAACGCTACAGTACGTCTCTTTTCCACTTCCATTCCAGTATGTTGTGGGGTCTGAACAACCCACATTTGCATAGTGTATTTACGTCTCACCTTTAGTAAGAGTATATGTGTGTCGTGTACATGTATGAGTGTGATGTCAGCTATCCCGATATTTTCACTATATCAAAAGATACACCAACTATAGAAATTCTCCATGTCTGCGGTACACTGACACTTAAGGGTTGCAGAAGTAGATACGCCGCCTCATTTGAGCACATTTTTAGAGGACGTGACCCAATGTATGGCAAAGGATGCTGGTAAGGTTTTTAGATATGTGTGTCATGAGAGCGCCTGGAATCTGATTTTGATATGGATAGGATAGGATATCAAAATTAGGAACAGTGGATTGCCAACAAAAAGACATATTGAGAATAATGTGGATAAGTTTGAGAAATAAGTTTTGAGAAAATGGTGATCAAGGATGGAGGACTGTTTTCACTGATTTTGGGGAGAGATGGATAAGCATCTTTTGTAAAATTGTGTACACACTTTGTCAGTGTAGGATAATAGAGTCACTCTTATATACTGCCTTCATGCCACAAAAGGACAAATATCATTGTTGTACGTGTATGAGGGCAGTTATAGCACACATATCCATGCTCATATAAAGGAAATGGGAGTGGAAGCCCCTGAAAAATACTTTTTGTATAATAGTAATAGCTTTTATGTTTGTTTCAGCCACAAACTACCCTTATAGACTTAATCAAAAAGGGAGATTTGCTTTTCTGAAAACAACCTTAATCCATGATTTGATGGAAACTATACTTGTCTTTTAATTGCTCTAGCATAAATTAAAACAACCTGCTGGAATTCGATCTATGTTCTGCTTGGAAGAAACAGGCCACATTTCCTGATGAATTTCAGTCAGGTTAGAAACACACCGAGCAAATTGACTATTCATTTGCTTTTTTTTAAGGATGCTCATTGTAATTGAATATGAAAAGTATTGGCAGATATAATGAAAAAGCAAAACAAAAGCAAACTTTGATCAAATTCCTTCACCACAAGCAGAATATAAGTATGTATTTAGGGTTGACAAAAAAACTTAATTCTTCTTTATGTGTGTCGGTATATTTTTTAAATTATCAGTTACTCAGCTTACTTTTGAGATATGGGCTTGCAAAGTTGTTTTTCAGTTAATTCAACAAAATTCAGTTGTTGTTTTTTTTTTTTGCTTATCAGGTTCTACAACTTCTTATATTTATTGTGTTACAATATTTTTCTGCAATTTTAAGTCTAGTCTAAATTCCTTGTGTTGTTAAATCACTGTCATGACCCACTAACATTCATAACTAAAACTGAAAATTAGATGCCATATTCTCAGCTTTGCATTTTGCGGACTAGGTGAATTAAAAAAGCCATATCTGCAACCATTTGAGATATCAACATGAACTAAAAAGAAAAATAACCAGAATGAATTGTTCTATTAAATGCATTTCATAAAACACCCATCTTGGATTTGACAGATGTGAAGGGTTTTCCTATGTCACACCACACATATGTATCACTATTCAAATATTTTCAGCAAAGGCCACAATATATCTTACACTTGCATAAGAAAGAGAGCACAAATATTATGGGAGAAGAGAAAAAAAAACAAAAACACAACAAACAAATGACAACTATATTTCAATAAAACTAATTCACTGTACTTACAATTAAACTGCCTTTTGCATTCAAGACGCAGTCTATTCATCGAGTATAAAAAGTATAATGCTGTGTTTTGGATGCAAATGGCAGAAGAATATTGTCCCATGAAAAGCAATCGGTACAATTATAGTCACAACATGTTGCCAATTGCCCAGGAAGTGTGACAGAGGTAAATCTTACAACGTCAACGATGAAGAGAGCAGGATGCATAATACACATGTACCATTGTTTAAGGCAGTATAAGTCACTTTTACATCCACAGAGAGAGTAATTGTGCCTTACAAGGGCAATTAATATCACACTTTCCTGACTAACAACAGCAGAAAACACATTGCAAAAGACCTGAGCCAATTAGGTGCAAATACATTTTTTGCACGTGGACAACAGTCTTAACAGCCAGGTTCTCATACACATCTGAAATGAATGAGGAAAATGGAACAAAGTGTCTTACCAAACGTTTAACTCACAATGACTTGTATTTTGCAAGAAAATTTGCATCCTATGATGGGGCTTATTACTTGTGATTGAAATGTGTTAACCACTTGGCCATTGATGACCCCAAGATACTTAGGCTTCTTTATATTAAACTTTAATGTAAACTTCGGGCTTCCATCTACTGTTATATAAATAATAAATAATATAGAATATTTAAGACTCCAGCGCCCGTATGTTTAGAGACTTGTCTACGAAAGCGACCGCGTTAACTTCTACGATTTTCGTTGTATAAGTACTGCAAGTACCAATAATTACTAAATTCCATTGGTCTTTACATACCACTAGCCACTTTGTTTGATTTATGAAGTGAGAGGAAAAGCATGCCTAGGTAATGCTTCTTCTGTGATGTCAGGAACTTTTCTTTGGCTAACAGTATAATGTCATAAGTCAAGTTTTTTAAACAAGAAACATTCTCTATAAACAACAGTATAGCTTTTTAGATTCTGTCATTAAGTCACAGAAAATTAAACAATTCTATAAACTGGCATAGTATGGACATTCTGCAAAACTATCATTATCATATTTTAAAGGCAATGAAACATAATTGTAAAGTGATATGTACTTTTTCTCAAGAACTTATTTAAGAGGAATAAAGAAAAACTTGGAGAAAGTGTTTACTGTTATTAACTCCTTCACCGTGCACATCTTTTAACTCACTGTGTGGAGGAGCAATTGGGAATAAGAGATTACCCCGAGATGTACCATGGCAATATTCACCGCCCCAAGTGAGACACCAAAAGGGTTAAGAACAGCTGTATTTCATAGTCACCATCCATATCATTCATTTATTGCACAAGCAAGTTCTTTGAAGTTTCTAGCTTAAAAATGTTCTATCACTGCAACGATTTTGATCTTTTTAATAATGTATGTAATATTTAATCTGTGAACACATTTTCAATGAATTAATGGAATATGAGGTCAACAAATTTTATCACAATGTATACATTTCTGGATAAAAAGAAAAAGAGTAAACAAATTTTTTCACTTTAATTTCCAACCTTTGAAACAATCATAATGGGTAGGTAAATAAGACCAAACAAATTAAAATAGGCTTATCTTTAGAACCACTCAATAAATTACAATGAATTTTTCATTGTGAGCAATGCTACCAAGAATAGTAACAGACAATATCGCTAAGTGTGACCAGGTTTTTTAGTAGGCTAAAATTTCAATGGTCTAACCTATTAACTGATGCATTATCAATTGATCAATTGGTGTTGATGTTGAAAAGTATGTGTAGTTTCTTTTGAAAGTGAGTATATTACAGAGTGATGTGAAGACGGGGAGAGAAGATACGGGCAGGAAAGGGAAATTGATATATAGGATTTGCAATATCTGTGTAGTATCAGAATTAAGCAGTTGTGTTCGTAGTCATGTTTTGTAAGTTTGCCTGACCAAATTTTCAGCCTGCTTGAAAACTAGGTCACACCCGCCAACTTTGCCTGTTTATATCGGTAGACTAGATTATGTCAACAAAGCAACATAATACAATTAGCTTTCCACAATATCTTAATATTTCATATTAATATAAGTCAAACTAGAAAGAAAAAAAAAATCATATATCCTCCTCATGAAAAAACTGCCATATTTCTATACAAAATGAGGCTGTTGACCCAAAATTTAACAAATTTGATTATCATACCATCACAACATGAAGAGAATGAATACATCTCTAGAGAATTATCACAAGATTTCATGGAGAATGATGCTTAAAGATAAATGAGATTTGAGGTAAAGAAGGTCCTAGATAATAATTATCAAAGATATTCAATGCATCAAACAACCGCAAGAAACATCTAGTAGACAAGATACATATGAAGGAAAGAAATGAAAAAAAGATAGTGCTACAGGAGGGTATGGCACCCACGATCTCTATGACTGCACCAAAATGCCTGCCCAAATAGGGAAATTATTATTTGATCCAATCAACTGCAAAGCCCAGGTCAGTCCGATATCATCACAATGATTGCAGATTCCAACACTATATTTCTTTCATTTCCTCTCTTCATATGTATCTTGTTTTTTGTAATTATTTTGTTTATTGAATGGCTTAAGCTAAGTAATGAATGCATATTCAAAGTAAAAACTCAAGATAAAAACTTATGTGGTTTTTAAATGAAAAAGAAAAATTTGGGGCCTCACTTGTTGTCATTGACAACTCAGAAATCCAGGCACAAGTTTTCAATAAATGAGGGAAAGGCATCCATTTTGCATGAATGCCTTATTTGCATGAGGAAGAGAAGAACCCAAACAAAATTTGACTAGTATTGTAAAAGAAACAAAACTTGTATGTATCTGAACAAAGTAACTTTTACTGCTCAAATAATTTCTATTGACATTAACACACTAGCCATGTTTGGGAAAGTTTTGTTGTTGTTTTCGGAAATACCTGCAACTGATAAATGGCTAATAGGAGGGCTGATCTGTTGCCGAAAAATATCCCTGCCAGTTCCTTCTCTAATCGTAGAAAGAAAAAAAAAAGCTCACATGTTGCAAGATCTGGTAAGTACGGAGGAGTTGCAAGACTTTAAGGTTATTTTCTCACAGGAACGCTTGAGGTTTTAGTAATTTATGGGAAAGTGCATTATCACGAAGAATTTTGATTCCTCTTGTGCCAGGTCAAGGGCGGGCTGCTTTGTAGAAACGGATTACATCAGTGAGGACTTTTTTGGAGTCAAAGCAGACCTGCCAACCTATGATTTGCAGAATTTGTATCCACGGAGTACCTTATTTGTATTTTCATCTGCAAATTTGTATTCTATCGACCAATGTTCACATATCGTCATACTTAATAATTCTATAACATCAAATCTCAAATATCGACTCTACAAACATGCACGGTCTAGTTAAAATATATAAATCCAATCAAAAAGAGTATATTACTCTGAATGAAATAAATTCCAAGTTTAAATGTTAATAAAATATTCTAAAAAAAATACTGGCATACTAATACACACCCTTTACTAAACACTCAATGTCCATTGTCAAGGCCACCAACAAGCCCTGTTATAGTTATACGCTGTCTTGAGGCAAAAACCGGCAAAAACTTGGATTTGTTGAATTTGTACTTTTATCATCACCTAATTTGTATTCAAATACAAAAATTTGTATTAATTGGCAGCTCTGTAAAAGTCACTATTGACTGTTTCGTTCCTTTTGCGCTTCAATTTCATGAATTCTCTTTTCATCACAATCCTTGAATTTATTTAAAAGAATCTGAGCATATTCCAACCTCACCCTCATAATTTCTGGCAGAGAGCTTTCTCTGACCAAAATCATTAGTTTGTGTAGCACTCTCTGGACTGATGACGAACTGATGCAAACTTCATTGCCTATAAACTCAATGGTTACTCTGTTGTCTTCTTTGATAACTGCTTCAATGGCAGATATTCCCAGTGTATCACTGACTCGACAAGTTGTTGTCTCCCCCAAGCATGAGAAATTTCCAATTTACACCCCTTGAAATGTTGTACTCAGCAAAATATTGAAGTATTAGATAAGGGACAAGCCCTTGCAAATTTTTGTATCTTTCAGTTTCCTGCCAATCACCACATTCAACTTTATGAAGGACTTAATCTCTGCCAAAGAAAAATTCACGTTCAGTGTCATATATTTTTGGTCAGTATCCAAGACAGAGTGATTTGAAAAATTCACAAATAGTTAACGGTTTTGACAATCTCTACTTGCTTTTGCCAAGAGGAAGAAGGAGGTCGACTTTGTTCAAAAGAGTGACATTCAACACACTGTGTCCTATTTGTTCCACATAATAATCGGCAAATATAATTTTGTTTGGGTTCCCCCTCGTACAATCTACAAGAATTCATTTAGTTAAATTGAGCAGTTCTGGAGATAATTAAGGATGGTTTTTGTTGCCCCATCCAATAGAAATTCAGGATAGTAAGCAGTCATTTCAGCAAAGAGATATGGCATAAAGCAGCTAGTCATGATTCTTGATATGAAGTATAAACTATGGACAGCGATTTTCAGGGGACAAAATTATGAAATATCATTTGTTCATTTTTAGGATGATGATTTGGATCACCTGGTATTTGAAAACAATCAACAGGAAATGCATTGACAGTCCTGTTGTATATGTTGAAACTAAAATCAGTGCATCCCGAAAGTTGACTCTTGTGCATACTCAATGAATCAACACGGTATGTCATGTTTGAGAAATGAACACACACATCAGCTAGTGTAGGAATGGATCCCATGCAGAGTAAAGCTGGAGAGTCAGCTGTTGATATTAAAGAAAAACACAATGAATTGTATGAGGGCATTATTTTTCTCCCATTATAACCATATACATATGAGGTTTTGCACAAAATTTAAATTTCGTTATAAAATAATAAATACATAAAATATAAGTCAAAATATCAATATAAATATAAATGTTTAAAAAAAATATAGAAACAGGTGGGATGGATGTATGAATTATCCTCCTCGCCCACTACAGCTTTTTGTTCATGAGTCTTCTGAGAATAGCAATATAAAAGCATTGTTTTTGCCTCATTTGTGTGAGGCAAAGGCAGTTCCATTTGAGATTTTGTTGTGTTCTTAATTCTCCTGTATGATTCACTATTCAAAATTCTTGCATGAGCTAGTGAACGATAAGAGAGAGACAGACTTCTAAATCTAAATGGTAGTGGGCAAAGGATGTAAGGGGGAAAGAGGGTGAGGGTCAACATTTATTGTTGCTAGCTAATACTAATCATATTTAATTGTAATAAAAATGTATTTAATAAATGCTTGAGATTTGAGATAACAAAGCTTCATATGGGCTCTCCATTATTTCAAGCAATGTTTCTATTCTATATCCCAGAAGTCTTGTTGATAGTAATGATAGGTTGTTTATTATAATTATGCTTCTCTCACTTATTTAGGTAATGTGAAATCTTAATCATATTTTAGAATTTAGCATAAAAACAGCATGGCTTGTTCAATCCTTTTGCTGTCCTGTCCATTTTCAAAACGGAAATATAAAAGCAAACACAATAACCAAATCAATCCTCAGCTAACAAAGTCAAAGTAATTTAGCTAACAAACTAATGACAATAAAACCCCTTAAGTCCAAAAGTATTTTTTACGCTCATTGTCTATATCATACTTCTATTTCTAGAACATACTTTCGGATTCTCATTTGCGGAAAATTATTTAATCAAAAGCAATTTTACAACATATTTTTGTTTCAAAACATCAAGCTCTCATAAATGTACTTTGCGTGACCATGTATCTCCATTCATTTGAATTGAATAAGTCATCATATTATTTTTATCATTCTGGTTTCTGACACTCAATTATTCAAGCATCCTTGAAAAATTGTATTTATAACATTATTTCATTTTTATTGTTATTTTGTTAAATGGCATTGATTTCATGGATATGCGCTATACATGTTATTCATAATTATTATTATTATTATTATTATTATTATTATTTCCTGAGATATCCAAAACCAAGATTTTTTGCTGCATCACATTTCACATGACAAGGGAGCATTTTTTGTCACTGAGCTATTTATGAAGGGCATGATTTCTCTCCACTTATAGAAGTCAATGATAGATGTGGCTTCATTTAAGAATAAGAATAATACCCCAGTGACTTTCATTTTAGTATTCATAGTTCTTTATGCAATCAGGTGACTTGCCTTCTAATAAATGTTGGTACAACATATCAGCTTAGTGGTCCAAAGCTGATGAAGGGAGATGTTATACCTAGATATCACTGTAACTAAATGAATAAAATAATAAACAAGAAAACAAAAAATTACCCCCCTTACCTTCCCCTATCCCATTCCCAAAACAAACAAATACAGTCAGCCCTCTCCTATCCGAACACCTCTGTTCTCGACAATTTGTTCGGATTACAGAATATTCTGGATTAGTCATTAGAGAATAATAAGAAATAATAAGAAAAAAATCTGTTCCCAGAAAATCGTTCGGATTACAGAGGGATCCGGACTTCTAGAGAGGGCTGACTACTGTAAAAGCAAAATCTCAAATTATGATAAGTTAACAAATGATTAATAATCAAGATATTAATTTATCACTTACAATGATCTAGATAGAATAACTCACCAGATATAAGCTGTCTATGCACAACTGCCCCATCTATGCTGAAAGTCAGATCTAATTCCTAGTGATTGAAAAAATAATAATAATGAATTATAGAAAGAGCTCATTTCACCCTATTATCATCATAAATTTTGAGAAAATAAATAATACTCAGTTACTTCCTGTAGTAAACACTGAAGGCCTTAATGAAAACCAGTTTTACCAAAGTGCAAACAATTTTGGTGAACCATTGGTTTCCTATATAACTTGCCTCCCTAATTACAAATGTTTCAAAAGAACGTTTTCCTTAAAGTAAGACCAGGTCTCCACATAAAATGTGGATATTATTATAATCTTATTAAAATTCAGTTCAATACGATATCATTAATCCATTTTATCTAATCTACAAATAATAAAAAAGATCAGTCTTCTTATCTTGACTGTTAGAAAAGTTTCTCAAGATTGATGGGACAACCTAGAGAGATGAGATGTTATGATGTATTATTATTATGAATTTATTATTCAGTATCTATTGCAAACTTATGTACAATCTCTCTTAAAAGAATTTAGCGAAAGGGAGATTATTGTGCTTCTTTGTCTCAATTATAATTTTATCAATGTGCAGAGATTGACTGGCAGATCGAAAAAATACAGAACTGTATTTGGTGGATTGGTATATATATCAACATGTTTTTCTACTTAATTAATTCAAACAAGCTTTTCTAAAATTTGAAATCATACAATAACAAATCCCCATAGAGAACATCTAGATCCTATTTATAGCTCCATTGATCTCCATATTCTCAAAGCAAAGGATTCCATTCTCAACCTTTCCTATCAGTAATTCCTTATTCTTTCTTTCACTTTCGAAAAACAATTGCTATGTTCAGCTGTCGATGGAATATTTTTAAATTTTGGCTTATACAAATACTTCTACATTAAATGGAGAACATTATGTAGGAGTAGGATTGCATTACATGATGGGCACGTGTACAATCAAGACTTAGAAAATCTCCACTAAATCTAGCAGATCTATATCTACATATCTAGATCTGAACTCTTCCATCCATAGATTACTCAGCCCTGGTTCGATCTAAACAGGTAGAATGATTCCCCAACTAGATCCAGATCTAAAAATATAGAAAAATAGATCTATATGTTTATCTAGCTTTAGACTAGATTCCCAAATCCTTTTTCATTGATGTATAATTAGTCCTACATGTAAATGAATCTCCACCTAGATCTAGAGATACATAGATCTAAATCTATAGTCAATGTAACCCCAGTGGAACAGTACCCTCTTTGCCGCACAGCTACAAAATCTAAGACAAAAATACCAAATTTGATGAGCTGAATTTGAAAAAGCTGAGGGAATCAAGGATGATAGTACATGTATCAGGATGTCTCAAGTCTACCTCAACCCAATGGCTCCCAACTCTGAGTGGTATCGCACCACCTGCACTCATACGAAAAGAAGCAAACCAAATATTTCACGCAAGGCAACACACATTGACAACATTCCAGTGAAGGAAGTAATGGAGAATGCCCCGACAACATCCAGATTCAAATCTAGAAGACTATTTTACCTCTCAAAAGGTGATAACTTCAGCCTGAAGGAGGAGTGGAGGATGATGTGGAAACAAGACACTCCTAGGGTTATAAAGGACCCCACTGAGAGAATACCCGGCTTCACCAGCAACACTCACAAGCACTGGGTTACATCTAACCGCCTCCTAACAAAACATGGAAGAACTTCGGCCAACATGAAAAAATGGAATTTGAGGAAATCGGAGGCCTGCCACAACTGCCAAGGGGGACCTGAGACAACTAACTGACCATATTGTCCTTTATAGACCAGTGACAAGCCTTAATGTTGGCTATGAGACAGCCCTGGGAGCTGGGGATGAATTCAGCGAATGGATTGACAGATTTAAATTGGAGGCGTAGCCATACGATACTAACACAAAAACTGTGCAAAATCCAATGTCAGAGGCAAAGTCATCACCAACTCCACCTCAGACTGCTTTCCTCCATGGTCAATAACATGGCTCAGCAAAAGTCTCCACCCTGAGCTTTGCTCCATGACCCACAGTCTAGGACAGACAATGGCACTGCACACACAAAAAGTGGTCGCATTGTTAAAGTTCCCACCAGATACAAAGAGCAGCCATGTTTTACAAGGGATGTGCAGAGAGATAACTAACAATACTAACATTTTAGTAACATACTACAACAAAAAGGTTACTTCTTACTTTTATCTGTTTTATTGAATGCTAAATTTTCACAACCAAACATATCCCAGGAACCAAAGATGTCACGTTCCATCAATTTCACTATGAACATTTTAATTTTGGACATTACTTGTAATACATGTATATATCAAGTGGCCCAGACTGATATTTTTTGACATTATTTTATGGAATATTAACTATGTAAAAATGTAATTGAAACGAATCCTCCTACTAAATGGAATAACTTAATTTGGTACATTGTACATTCATATGAGCAACTATCTTTGAGTTACAAGAAGTACCCGCAGTGTTATTATAAATTTTAAATGAAATGTACATCCTGTAAATGTATCATAAAGAAGAGAGGATATGTGATGTATTATGAATTTATTATTAAGAAACGACAAAGAGCTTATGTACGATATCATAAAATATATAAATAATCAATTCTTCTTCCAGCATGGCTCGTTCAATCCTTTTGTAAACTTTCTTGAACCCACAATCTTGAACCATCCCAGATGTCAACAATTTTTTGGTCCTCTATTTTACATTGGCTGCATCCTTCATGTGCCCCTATTCCTCTCAAATAAAAATTATGAATAATATTATTTTGTCTGTTTATCCTGGTCTTTCTATATTTTGTGAAAAAAAAAAGACCTATCAACTATCACAATAACATTTTAAAAACCTTGTTTGAAAATAATCATAAAAAAGAGGGGCAGATGTTGAATTTCTGAACCTATCTTCATGATTGCCCTCAACCATTGTCCCAAGTTTTCTCCCTTACAAATTTTACTTCTTAAAGCCTGTTGTGCCATAAGGCCTGTTGCTGCTTCCCAAGCAAGGTATTAAGAGTGTAACAACTGTACTATTTACATTAATTTTGATTATAAAAATCAACTAATATTCTTCATTTGAAAAAGGAACGCAGAGGCTATTTTTACGATCCCGTAAAGATAGTTCTCAGGGCTATTCTTACAGTCCCGTAAAGACGGTCTTCGGGGCTATTTTTACGGTCCTTAGATTACTTGAACAATTTACATAAACTTACTTAACTGATGTTGTTATTCTATTGTTGTTGTTTTATTAGAAG
>JASKDV010090229.1:0-14907 GCA_032466395.1 Aegires albopunctatus | reverse complement strand
AAATCCGTCTTCATAGACTTTGTATATTGTCTATGATCTAGACCAAGAGATCAATAGATCTAGATGTAGTCAAAGTACCCCACTATGTTTTTCTCTATTTTAGATCTAATTTCTAATCCAGAATGCTCAGTAGTCGATGTATTGTCAAATTCAAGAGTCAAGAGGAACTATGAACTGCCGTAAATCGGAACATGTGACCTGTAGTAAAACGACCAAAAGCAGTCTTCAAAGATGTCATTTTTTACATCATGATTTTTATTAAGATTTTATCCGACCAGATTTAGGAGATATAATGACAGTTCAATATGAGAAAATCCCAAAGCTGCCCATTCAGTGGTTTCGGGGGAGATCGATGACATGTGTACCCTATGTGTACCCTATGTCGTAACGATCCTCTTTTATAAAATAGAATAAAATATTAGCTGGGTACCCGGCTTCTCTCAGGGGGAAAGAGTACATGGATGCATTAGTAATTACCAATGATACGTGATGAGGCTAAAGTTTAATGCTTGATTTAATTCTAGATCTAGATCTAGTATGAAAGAAATTATTGAGCGGAGAGTTAGATCAATTTAATTTTTTTTTTAGGCATACGGATTCGCGTGGTAGTGTGGTAGTTTTTCCATATTGCTTTCAATGCCCAATCACTGCTTGCTGGGTCGACAGGGAATCCACACACACACACACACGCGCACACACACACGCGCGCACACACACACA
This sequence comes from Aegires albopunctatus, assembly GCA_032466395.1. Classification (NCBI taxonomy): domain Eukaryota; kingdom Metazoa; phylum Mollusca; class Gastropoda; order Nudibranchia; family Aegiretidae; genus Aegires; species Aegires albopunctatus. The sequence goes on along the minus strand of JASKDV010090229.1, from coordinate 14,187 downwards.
CACACACACACACACACACACATTTTTTTTCCTCTTTAAAGATCACGACAATAGGACTTAAGGCTAAAGACGAAACTTACGGAACACGGAGGACACCTTGAATTATTGAATCAACTTGTAGACAGTGCCTAAATTGCATACGGGGCAGTTCTTAACGTAGTTGATTCTGATATTCTAAACAAAAATTAAGCCTTAATGAAAATTTCGGCTGTGCCAAGTTATTGTATGCATGTCTGCCTAATGTGGTGACTTTGGATGCTGTAATCTTTCTTGAAAGTGCCAACGTAATTTCGGCCTATTTGTACTATAATGTACATGTAATAACTATTATCATCCTCATTATCGTTATTATTATCATTATTATTATTATTTTTATTATTACTGTTATCATATTATTATATTATTATTATTACTATTATTACTATTATTATTATTATTATTATTATATTATTATATTATTATTATTACTATTATTACTATTACTATTATTATTATTATTATTATTATTATCATCATCATCATCATCATCATCATTATTGTTATTGTGATTATTATTGTAGTAGTGAATGTAGCAGAAACATAAAATAAAAACCACAAATAATACCTGAATTGTATTTTAGTAGGGGTGCTTTTTCGGTCATTCAAACTCACAAACGACAACAACATAATTAAACTATCCAATTCTGGTCACAAATATAATAAACAGTTTCTGAACGAATCTTCAGGCTATTGAATACCATAAACATGTAGAATGCAAAGAAGAAGAACAACACTAACCTAATAATGTGAATGTCTATAAGAAACGCCACTGCTAAACATTCAACAAGATCATTGAAGGACCAGCCCTTCATAGCCATGTAGGAGATTGGGAAGTCCTTTGGTGGTGTTTATTGACTACGAAGAGTTAAGTTGAGACCCAGCTATTGGTCTTTAATAACTTATATTATAGATTCAGAGCATTGAGTTTATATTTATGAATCATATTACAGGCAATTCGAGAGCGTCATAAGTCTTCAAGATGGCCAACAGTTAAACCAGCTGCTGTTGTAGCAGATCGAGTGTATGGTGATTTGAACATTGATCCCATCAGGGAGTTTAAAGATTTTACTAAAACGTATTCGTCTAAGGTTTCTCTTTGGGTCGGTATAAAAAAAAAGGTTGATGAAATAAAATCGTAGCTCAACCGAATCTTACAGTTGTATTATATACGTTTACCACCAGCTCTTCTCTCCTCCCCACCCCCCTCCCCCTATCCCTATCTAATCCCCTGAAACTGTTGCACTAATGCCCTGGTGAACTTCTTTAAAATCGAAAATGGAAATACACTTTGTTGTTATGATGCAGGTTTTTCGCTTTACTGTTTCGATAATCGGAGGTGACCTGCCTGTTTTTAATTAATTTTTTTTTTTTTAAACCTTCAAAATATTGTGTTACTTCTATTCCAGTATAAGAAATATAATTTTATCAGCAATAATTGAAATGCAGGCCACTGTAACGGTGTTGAAATAAATAATAATATTACATCTAGCCCCGGCAGAATATCCTCCATCTACAATGATTTACATCATTATCAGGCTAACTATAACAATTAGCCGGCTTAGCGCAGGAAATGTGAAATGCAATCGTGATTAATAAAAAGAAAAGAAAACAACACAACACAAAGACAAAATTTCGTTTTATTTTCGATTACATCTCTAAATTATTCGTTCATCTCTGAACCAATTTCTCCTGACATTGACTTACATCCCTAATCAGTGCCATCAATTTCTCTTACCGTGTCACGTCAAGTTGGATCTATGTTGGCACCAGAGGTTAACGTAGTTTTCATAGATCGTTTTAGATTACATCAAAAGCTATTTAATTATGGTAATAAAATCATTCTGTTAATATAAGATTCTTTTCTCTACTGGAAATTCAAATACATTATGTAATAGAATAATGTAGTGTCTTTGTATATTATTTTTGAATAATTGTGATATTGCGCTAGATTTATGTTTCTTGAAAGATGTAATTCTACTGTTTGTTTCTAAATCATTTATTTTCTGCATTGCTAAGCAAATGTGTAAATAAAGGTATAAAAATACATGTGTGAAAATATACAAATTTGCCCCTGTCAATGATGATGATTACTTCAAACTTTCTAAACTATTGCTTCTATCTCAGTCGTTGTTCTATGTTTCTAAACTATTGCTTCTATCTTAGTCATTGTTCTATGTTTCTAAACTATTGCTTCTATCTTAGTCCTTGTTCTATGTTTCTAAACTATTGCTTCTATCTTAGTCCTTGTTCTATGTTTCTAAACTATTGCTTCTATCTCAGTCGTTGTTCTATGTTTCTAAACTATTGCTTCTATCTTAGTCCTTGTTCTATGTTTCTAAACTATTGTTTCTATCTTAGTCCTTGTTCTATGTTTCTAAACTATTGCTTCTATCTCAGTCGTTGTTCTATGAGCATGACCATTTTGCTCAAGTTGCTTCATTCGACTAAGAGGTCGTGTCCACAGCCTCCGCACAATCCTTACATAAAAAAGTGCGGTTTCATTGAACACTATACAATTGTGTGGCATTGTGGACATTGTGGCCGACATTCGGGCTGGTGATCGAAAGGTCCCAGGATCGAATCCCGGTTGGTCGCGATGTTGAGTTCTTGGGAAAGACTCTTTACACGCATTTCAAATGAAAGGTCTACAGGGTCTACCTATTCTAGCAAACTGCTTAGGCCAGAATTGTTGCGGTTTCCGCACAGTCTGGGTGGCATCAAATATGCCAGACATTTTCTGGTCAGTACGGAGAGAAAAGTCTTGTGTGCTGTCGTCACTGAACACTCCAGCCTTACTCTTCGGATGGGAAACAATTCTCTCCTCCCCAACCATTTCATCACTTCGAATCACTTCAAAACATGGATGATGCAACGCGTATTGAAACTAAGCAGACAATAACCAGCCCTTTACGATAAAATAAGACAAACGATAAACAGAGATTTTGTCCATATTAATTATGTAGTAGAAACAAGTTGATTTAGATCTTAACGAGAAAGTTATGCATCTATTCATCCTACATGTAACTCATTTTGATCATCCACTAACGTCACGGTTTTTTAATGAAAAGTTAGTCGATATCATGTTTTATTTTACCCGTAACTTTCACTCCTGACACCTTTTTACTCTGTAGTAGACTATTGCCAAACCACTAGAATTAATACTCTGCCATCAATGAAAATGGTCATAAATAGAAGTAATAATCGTATCAATGCGGGTCATGAAAATTCACATGTGTGTATATAGGAATTGTGCAGAGCACACAGACACAATGCCAGATATAAATAAGGTGTATTGTGATGTCGTTTTAATTAACTATCGAATGGAAATAATAAGCATCCACCAGAAATGGCAGCTGTTGCATTACATTGTTTTCTAGTTTTTTAAGGGATAGTTTCCCACAATTAAAATTTGTGTATCTACTGCTTATCGATTTCCGAAAAATAAAAATCATGGAGATTGGTTCAGTAGTTTATTATTTATGAACATTTTTTTTCTAAACGCACCCAAATATACCCGTAGCACTAAAAATACTCCAGTTTCGGGTGGTCGTCTGGCTAGGGAGTCAGTGTGGATGAATGAACTTAAACATCTAATAAATAAATATCAATGATAATAGGACACGCATTATTCAGGCTATCACCTTTTTTTACACATTATATGACCAAAATGAGATTGAATAAGCTGCTCATGAATGAAAGGAACGAAAGAAAGAATATACGGTCTTCCCTCTCTAATCCGACCATCTTCGTTTCTGCAATTTGTTCGGATTACACAATTTTCAGGATTAGGGAACATTAAGAAAAAATAAGAAAACGTTTGTTCCCAGAAAATGGTTTGGATTACAGAGGGATTCGAATTACAGAAGTCAGGATTAGAGAGGGAAGACTGGGCATGTATAATATATAAAAGTTGCGAGGCTGCTACTGAAAAGACGTATTGATCCCTGGTTCAAACCATGCAGGCTTAAGTATGAAATCTAAATTATTTCGGGTTTCCTTCTGCTAGGAAGCTTCATTAAGTTGCTATGATAAAGATTGCCAAGTCATATCGGAGACGGATTATAATATCGGAGGTCCCATGTGTATAGTTTACGCATGTAAAAGAACCCTTGGCTGTTTACAAGGCAGTCTAGGAAAACCCTCATATCACCAAAGTAGTGGACATGGGTACATTCAATACAATAACAACAAAACAAATCCCCATCGAGCCCCAGTTTCTTTAAATCCACATAAATGCAATCCAGCCACTTGCGCATTGGTCTTCCTCTTTTTCTCATGCCTGTCACCTCCATTACTAGTGTTCTGCTGCTAACATACTTGTCACCCCTTCTTTTCAAGTGTCCAAACCGCCGTAGCCTTCTTTTGGTTATGTTTGATGATACAGGTTCGACCAACAGGGTTGCCCGCATGTTTGTATTTCTTTCTCTGTCCTTCCTTGTCAGTCCATGGGTCCAACGTAACACCCTCATCTCGACCACTAAATAATACTTTCAGAAAAATATTATTTCGAAAAGGACATGTCAGCGGAAAACACAACTAAATCGATTATCCTAGTGTAAGCTCTTAATTTGAGTGGTGAAAAATTCGGAGTGCAATAAAACTGCCGTTTGCATCCAAAACGCAGAATATTTCTCTTTATACTCAATACAATTCTGTATTTTGGATCCAAACGGCTGAAAACTAAAGCACATTCTGGGAGTATGTGTTACAAAGATTCATGAACTTTAGAACCCTCTCCCTTTATCGATTGTTGGTAGGTCTGAAAAGTTGATGTAACCTATGTCGCCAATGATAATTTAGCCACGGTTATTTAATCTGGCCCTGCGGAAAATTGCGACCTTTTAGCAATTTTTTGTTTGTTTGTTCTTTTTTTACTTGCAATTTTTACCACTAAATGTGGCAATGCTAGCGGTTATATTGCAATTTTGGATATCTTGGGTTATTATGGTACCACCCAAGCACGAAAATGTGCAGTTTTGCAGCCATTTCTGCTTTTTTTTTTTTTTTATGAGGGAAATTTCATACGATGCCCAATTAATTAATTCTGATGGAGAGAAGAGGATTCATTTGGAAGAATGTCAAGGAAAAATGACTTTACGGTACGCTGCTTCTTTCTATCCCAAAGGTCAAAGGTAATAATTCTCACTGATAAAATATTTTTTTAATTTTCCCCTTTGGTTTCTTCTTCTCTTTTTTCTTTTTTAAATGGAGTTATGTTTAATTGTGATGACATATTCCTTTAATTATTAGTAGTGCTTAATATCATTGAGTAAAATGTCAATAAAGAATTTTACTTTACATGATCTGAATATACAGGCAAATTTAGATCTTATCAATGACTCCACATTGAGCATCTTCCTTGGGGTGCGTCGTCTCTATATACTCCTCATGGAGTTGAGAAAGATTTTATAATAATATGTTGTGATGGGCATACCATTTCATTGTAAAGAACACCGAACCCATTAACTTATGATTAATTTATAACAGATCTACATACGAGGGCATCACCTATATTGACAAGGACCTGGTAGAACCATTTTGGACAAAGAACTATCCAATTTAATCCACCATGACTTAATGTTATTTAATATGTAGAGCAGGGGTATTCAACCTTTATTGACATGAGATCTACTTTTACATTGCCTCAGCCTTTGGAGATCTACCAGTTTGGCGAAGCCCTGCATGAAACAAAAACTAAAAGAAACCGAACCTATGCTGGTATGCCTATCGGTATTATTCACTTTAAATATAAGAAGAAAAAACTAACACAAACCCACCAAATCCAAGAAAAACGACCCGCCAAAATAGAAAGACAAAAGGAAAACATTAACCTCGCGGGTACATCCCACGATCGCTGCCATGCACTTGAAGGTCGACTGGTAGATCACGATTGACAGGTTTAGCACCCCTGGTGTGTTATTGGTTGGACATAGCCAAAGACCTATTAATTAGTATTATGCCTATTTCTTGAGATGCCAACATTTTAAATTTGATTTGAATCGATTGACATTAGCTAGGTTAGGGAAAGGAGTTCCATTTATAATTTGGATATTGTCCGGAAAGAATGTGTGAGAAAGTGTACCAACTCTTCAAAGTGACAAAGTGTAAGTGCTGGGTCTTCCCGTTCTTACTCGAAACTATTCAGATAGTAATGAAGTCTGCGTTCTTTGAGGGGTATGTCCATGGTTTGTTTGTTTGTTTTTGATTTGTTTGTTTGTTTTGTTGTTGTTGTTTTCTTTTCTTTTTTGTCTTTTTTTTCCAATTTCAAGGGAGACCACTGGTTTGATTTTCATTATTTCTGTATCCCAGACTTTTCAAGACCTCAGACCGGTAATTTACAAGTCTTTCTTTTAGAGAGTCATGGTCATCAAGGGAAGAAGTTATATCCACATAAGTAAGAAAGGGAGCAAGTACAATCATACACTATTGGTATGTAAATCGATTCAAGCAAAACGACCAAGTCAATGATTTATCAAAGTTTGACACGATTCCATCAAGCAAATTGCACCACTTTAGTCAAAGTTCACTGAACCGGATGTGGATACATCAAAGCTGTCAAATAGAATGTCTCATCTGTAAAGGAACAATCTTGGGACATCCTGTGTAATGAAACAATGATAAAATTCATCGTACTAGATAATATTATTATCTTCTGCTAGCTTAGTGTTCTCTTCTAAAAATGAACATGAATAATTTGCACATAAATATATCGTGATCTAAACTCTTAACATAGATTTACAAGATAGAAAATAGAATTGAAATATAGGTTTGGAATATAGATCTAAATATATAGATCTATCAGGGCATTTAACGGTTATTTAGCCTAGTTAGCCCTTATCCTGATATTGTATAAAATCTGCCGTTACCATTCAAAATGCAGCATATTAAATTTTATTGAGTAAAAAGAGAAACATATTGCATTTTATATGCAAAATGTAGATATGTTAAGGCATTTTGATTCTAGATCTGCGCAAAGATTTAAATTCCTAGATTCTAGAATTAGTTAACAATGATTATTATAATGGGTAACCTACAGTTCTAGTTAATGGATGTCAACCAAGTGGGGACAGATGAGTCAACCTGGCGAGAAATGTCAAGCGTGTAGCGTTTCTATTTTAATATTAGGCTACCGGTGAATTGAAAATGTGGACTGGATGAAACATCGCTTCTATGAAAAATTGTAGCGAACACCATAATATTATTATTGTGATAGTCATTACAGTGGATTTGGAGAAATTTTAGATGAGGAGATGCAATCTGTGATCTAGCATTCTACATGTTATGATTAAATAATCATTTGGTAGTTTTCACCTTTTAGTGAGGGTTGTTGTTTGTTTTTTGTTTTGTTTTTGTTTTTTGCTGTTTTTTACTTTGTTTTATTTTTTTTAAATTGTTGTATTCTTTTGCGTTTTTGTTTTCTTTTGGGTTTTGGGATTTAGGGGGGGGGGGGGGGGGGGGGGGGTTGGATCTTGTTGTTGAGTTTGTTATTTTATTTTATTTTATTATTTTATTTTTTTTCATTTTACTATTTTTTTATTTTTGTTTATTTATTCATTTATTTTTTGTCTTTTGTTTGTATTCCAAACAGATCCAGTTGCATGAAAATTATAAATTAAAGGAAACATTATTTCAATATTCAAATATCAAATGCGCAGATGAAAGCAACTTTGAAATTTCATTTTTTATAAATGGCATAATAATTGTAGATTGAACCTTTTGTTTTTTTTCCAAATAAATTTCAATAAAGTGATCATATCTGATGAATCTTTGTATACCAGTACAAAGTTGATAATATTATGGTTGATTTTTAAGTAACAATGAAAAGGTATCTAAATAAAAATAGACCCTGACAAACACCACGATAAAATAGAACATTTATCGATAATGCCTATTATATTAAAACCTCTACTTATTACAAGTCAAAACACTTTTTATTCCAAATAACACCATTAATGTTTTTACGGTCCTGTAAAGAAGGTTCTCGGGGCTATTTTTGCAGTCATGTGGTGTGTGTGTGTGTGGTGGCACTCTGTCAACACAGATAGGCCTTCTTATTATCTGCATTCGATGTTGTAGCACTTGAAACTATTAAGATCACACACACACTAATCTAGTCCTATCCATATGATTAGTTAGAGCAATCAAACAATTAAAGTATACAATCTGGTTCTGATCTAGATCTAGAATCCAAATTTGACATTTGATCGACAACATCGCTTCTAATAAAACAACAACGATAACAATAACAACATCAGTTAATATGAGGTAAGTTTATGTAAATCTCAGAGAACCCTTTTTTACAGGACCGTAAAAATAGCCACTGCCTTAAAATAAAGAGGGTGACAGATGGAATCTAGATACAAAAATAAAGTATGACATTATTAACAACTGACAAGCGAGTAACAAAAGTATGAGTTATGAATCATCGGTCATTGTTGCCGACATCACACATTATTTTAAAAGTATATTTACAGTGACTGTACAAATAAAATTCCATACCTACATACGTTATTTTTAACTCTGTTATGTATATTATTTCAATGCCTTCATCGGGGCATTTAAAGGTTATCCAGCCTTTTTAGCCCTAAACCTGATATTGTATTGTATTGTATTGCACGTATACTAAAGTTAATATTTGCTTTTACATAATTGCCACCACACACTAGCAGTTAATGTGGCAGTTCGGGCCTGCGCAGTTACTTCACAGTTCTAATTATGTTAATATTTTTTGAGCCCCCTCACTACATTTATATACCACAAACCACCGAAGATCAACACGGTTTCAAATGAGAATGAGGTTGCGCTAGCCTGTCTAGCTCTGAATGGAATCTGAATGAATCTGTGAGCGATTCGCAGATCATCTATGGAACTTTGCAGTAACTGCACACCTGCACAGTAATTTTCATCGCGCACCAGGTATTTCTCAGCGAACAGTATCGTTTGAGAGATACGATTTGCCTTGTTTTTGACTCCACTGTTCGCGTCATCGCGAACTGTCCTATTTTGGTTTTTGTTCTATCCTCATATCGTCTATACCTAAGCCTCCTTATCTACAAGCCGTGAATTTGCCTTCGTTGCCTCTTGCGTGCAGGGCCGGTCGACTGTCATCGGCCTCGGTCAGCGAAATGTGCAGCTTGAGGTGTTATTGTTATTATAGTTATAAAGCTCTCCTCTTTTACACACGAGATTCTTTTATCTTCAACAGTAGTTGGAAGAGAGGATCATGTGATCAAGTTTAGTTCTGAATGATTGAATTTGCTTTAAGTTTGTATTCTGTTGCCATGGAAACACGTTTTTTCAGCCATACTTACTAGAGGGACAAAAGGGTGCTCCATGGTATCGATATCACCACAGCAAACCAATACTGTACTATGAAAACACTCTTTACTTTACTTATGGAGTAGTCAATTTTCGATATTTGTTTAAAACAGGGTTTTTGTTCATGAAAAGTTATGTTTTTAAATGGAGAAAATCATGTAAATAAAAGGCCAACTTTGGCTTACCTTAGCCTGCAGTTCCGGCATGTCCCGCGGAAAGAATGCTTTTGGGTGACGTTGCCGCCCAGACACGCCTCCTGTATGATACCCTATTCAGAGCCAGTCTTCCAGCCTCTGCGATTATGCTATGATCCACATACTATATAATATAATAGATCATCAATATCAAAATCAATCAGCTAAAGTGAAGAATACATGTATACCTCCAACCAACCCATGATGTCATCTTCCCATTGTCCTCTCGGTATACCTCTATTCCTTTTTCCTGCTACATGTACTTTGCCTTCTATCATAGTTTTTTGTATTGCGTTGTGTCTCTCTAATGTGGCCAAAACATGATAGCGTTTGATTTCAATGTGTTTTACAATGTATTAGGTATTAATAATTCATTGTTGTTTTTTGTTTTTTTTTAATTATTATCAAGTAATGTTAAAACATAGTCTAAACTTTCTCCAAATCCACTGTAATGACTATCACAATAATAATATTATGGGGTTCGCTACAATATTTCACAGAAGCGATGTTTCATCGAGTCCACATTTTCATAGTTAGCAAGATACACTAGCAGATAGCTAGATAGCTAGATGGTAAGATACACTAGCAGATAGATAGATCGATAGATAGTAAGATACAATAACAGATAGATAGATAGTTAGATAGTAAGATACACTAGCAGATAGATAGATAGTCAGATAGTTAGATACACTAGCAGATAGATAGATTGATAGATAGTAAGATACGCTAGTAGATAGATAGGTAGTGATATAGTAAGATACACAAGCAGATAGACAGATAGATAGTTAGATAGTAAGATACACTAGCAGATAGATAGATAGATAGTCAGATAGTTAGATACACTAGCAGATAGATAGATTGATAGAGAGTAAGATACACTAGTAGATAGATAGATAGTGATATAGTAAGATACACAAGCAGATAGATAGATAGATAGTTAGATAATAAGATACACTAGCAGATAGATAGATTGATAGATAGTAGGATATACTAGCAGATAGATAGATAGTAGCATACACCAGCAGATAGATAGATAGTTAGATAATAAGATAAACTAGCAGATAGAAAGATAGTTAGATAGTAAGGTACACTAGCAGATAGATAGATTGATAGATAGTAGGATACACCAGCAGATAGATAGATAGTTAGATAGTAAGATACACTAGCATATAGATAGATTGATAGACTGTAAGATACACTAGAATATTGATAGATTGATAGATAGTAAGATACACTAGCAGTTAGATAGATAGTGAGATAGTAAGATACACTAGCAGATAGATAGATTGATAGATAGTAGGATACACTAGCAGATAGATAGATTTTTTTCCGAGTAAGATACACTAGCAGATAGATAGATAGTGAGATAGTAAGATACACTAGCAGATGGATAGATTGATAGATAGTAAGGTACACTAGCAGATAGATAAATAGTTAGATAGTAAGATACACTAGAATATTGATAGATTGATAGATAGTAAGGTACACTAGCAGATAGATAGATAGTAAGATAGTAAGATACACTAGCAGATGGATAGATTGATAGATAGTAAGATACACTAGCAGATAGATATATAGTTAGATAGTGAGATACACTTGCAGATAGATAGATTGATAGATAGTAAGATATAGTAGCAGATAGATAGATTGATAGATAGTAAGATAGAAAGGGGGAAAAGATAAATACAATGACAGACGGAGAGATAGAGGGAGAGATAGATAGATAGATAGAGAGAGAGAGAGAGAGAGAGAGAGAGAGAGAGAGAGAGAGACAGACAGACAGACAGACAGACAGACAGACACGGATGTAGAGAGAGATAAAGATAATTATGTTCATACCAGTTGCCGGTCACATTTAATCGCCCATGGAATACTTTTTGATTAAAAATGCAATATTGATCTAAAGTTGAGCGTTGTTTATGTTCAATAACTTTTCCAAATTTAAATCTTTAGATTACATTGTATAACCATAGAATTAGACGAAGGAGAATCCTTACAAGCCAAATGGTGCGGCCCCAATCGTACGCCATTATTCTTTGGACAAGTTAGTAAGATAAGCTGTTGCCACACGATTAGACGAAAGAGAATCCGTACGAGCGGAAATTGTGCGGCCCCCATATGAATACATGTTAATCGCAAAAATATTCGTTGGGCAAGTTTTCAAGATCAATTGAGTCCACATCCGGGCTCTCGCCAAACCAAAGGCGAAGAGAGCTTTCAGTCACGTGATCGTATTCTAGTTAGGTGTATAATTATTTCGATGATTAGAACAAACTGTCCCCGAGACAATTAGCGGTTGCTATTTTTCCGTTTTGTTTTATTTAGTTTTAAGTTGTATCCTTTTTTTTTCACGGCATACGACTTTTTCCACACACACACACAAAAGAGTGTATTAATATTACGTCTGCAAGAAGTATAATTTGATTTAACCGTATTTCTTCAATTCTTCATTGTCACATCAAGAGCTTAAATGGTCAATACTGACTTGTACATTAAAGAAATCATAATTTGAGCGACAGATAAGTTACACCCATTTCTAGACTATATTATTACAAAACTTGTTTCAATCTATTTATCCCTTCTCCCGTCTTCAGTCTCTGCCCACACATTCTGTTCAACACCTCCTCCTCCTCCCCTCTTTTCTCCTCGTCCTCGTCTTCCTGCTCCTACTCCCCCTCCTCCATTAGCTGCTTTTCAATCTTAGGCCAGACCACAGTGGCACAATAGCCCAGACTTCTTCTGAAAAACAAAAGTTGCTTACTCAATCCATTAAAACAAAATGGTTTAATTTTTGTTATTGTTGTATAGAATGTATTCTTTTCCGCTACTTTAGTGATATCAAGGTTTTCTAAGAGTCTTGTAAACTGCCAATTGTTCTGTTACGAGTGCATGAGAATAAATAATAATACATGGGACCTCCAAGATTATAATCCGTCGCTGTTATGACTTATCACTCGTTTTATCAATGCAACTTAAAGAGCAGAAAGAAACCCGAAAAAAAGCTAGTTTCCAAATACAAGACTTGCACGGTCGGGGTTAAAACCTCGGACGTTTGACATGCCATGTAAGCGCCTTACCCACTGAGCTATCGCTTCCCTGATGTCTTCACTTTCATGATAGTTATTGAACTGAACAAAAGTAATACGAGCTTTTTGGTGGCATTCTCATGCTTACCATGAGGTAATTTTGTAGATATTCTTTTTCAGAAAAACTAACAACGTTCTGCAATTATTGCCCAGAGCCGTAACTAAAAATCTAGAGGATAAATTTGCTTCGCTTTCCACTGTGATGATTTCATAGCGCGATTTCTAAACCCTTTTGGGACTGTATTCTATAACCATTTTTACTGACATACATTCTTGTCATTTCAATTTTTCTTTTTGTTAGTCTTTGTGTCTACCTAGTATAATATTGATATTACGAAAGCGATGGTAAACGAGGCGATGTAATGATTGATGAATTCTATGAGGGTAAGCCATTTATCTTTTAAAAAGTAGGATGATCTCGATAGGAGAGGAAAATGCCGAAACGAATCTTAAGTAAATGTAAAAAATATTAAGAAAAAATAAAACAACAACACGCAAAACAGAATATAAAGGGACTAGATAGATTAGAATGTATTTTTTGAATCCTTTTCTGAAGGTTCACTTCTAGAGATTCTGAGAGTTAAATTATATAATATTATGTGATTCCTGTCTGGATTTCTATAATAAAAAAGATGGGTAGATATTAAGATACACAATAGCTAGATAGATAGGTAGATAAAAGAGATAGATAGATGTATAGATAGAGATACATAAAAATGGAAATATAAAACCATATCTCTATTATCATCATTATTTCTCATCTTGATAATTATTTCCCGCCTTTCACATGTCCCATTGAACCCATGTGGCACGGGTGAGTACACCATTATGATGAACCTTTAAGCTTAAATACGCTGTTACGGATCCTCTATAAGTTCGTTCGTACTGAAACCTTTGTAGTATGGAGCTACAGCTATGAGTCTTTCGGAACGAGTGAGAATGAGATTAAATCAGCGATATACGGTTACTATTTATATCGATGGATCGAAGTCAGAACGATTGGATAACCACGGTTGATTTCGTTCAGACCAATTTCTTTCTTTTTCCCATCTTTCATTCTTGCTCCCGGTCGGAAGTAAATTAGTAAGAAGTGAGAGGACAACATTGAATAATATAATCACGAGATACAGAGTTCTTGTTTTTATTCTTTTCATCCAAGATACATACAGCAGCGATCATAGATTGGTCTTTTCTTTGATATTTATTTTTATCTCATCTGGGGGAAAAGGCACTTGGTTTTTTAAAGTAGAAGCATAACGTCAAAGATACAATATTAACATTTACTCTCTGGGGTCGGGTAACACACATTCCTAATTTATCTATTTGTTTTTTATTGATTTATTCATGCTTTACATACCATTTTCTCTGTGCGTTTAATATCTATACACTCATTTTCATTTCGTGTCTGTCTGTCTGTCTGTCTGTCTGTCTGTCTCTCCCTGTTTGTCTCTGTCTGTCTGTCTATCTGTTTGACTGTCTCTCTCTGTCTCTGTCTCTGTCTCTGTCTGTCTGTCTGTCTGTCTGTCTGTCTGTCTCTCTCTCTCTCTCTC
>JASKDV010090118.1:0-14909 GCA_032466395.1 Aegires albopunctatus | reverse complement strand
AGAGAGAGAGAGAGAGAGAGAGAGAGAGAGAGAGAGAGAGAGAGAGAGAGAGAGAGAGAGAGAGAGATTCCTTTATTCTAATTCAATTCCACCTTTAGTGAGTTATTATTTTGATCTTATAATAATACGCTGACTCATTGTGCTACAGGAGAATGGGTCTTTAAGAAATAGTGAACACCTAGTCGCTGCGAACCTGATGGCTCACTCACATAGAGCGTGTCATCGGGGAGTCTCCATATTAGCAAACGACAGGTTCTCGGTCGGCTAGGAGAGGCTCGGCTTACCCTGCAGCTCTACCAAAGGGACGTCAAACGACCCCGACAACCTGTAAACAAAATACTGTACTTTTATAGGACATATCGTTAGTCATGATACACGAGACCGAAGCACAGTTTTTAATTAACACCTTTATTCCATTTTCACGTGGGAATTCAAACGTGTTGAAAAAGTACTACCAGAGAACCCATGTAAATCGGTATATATATTTTTTTTTTTTACAAACGCAACTCAATATTGTTCTCTTGTTTACCAAACTTGGGGTTAGCATTAAGGATGGGCGTTAATCGATACTGACTAGTATCGAGTACTCTATCGATACTGGAGTCGATTTCAAAGGGAGATTACCAAGTTTTAGTGATATTTTATGCCTAATTCTACTGTCGTCCACAAGGCTTACATAAACAAAATGATTCGAGTTAGATCTTATTTCCTCGAACGATCTGCCTGCGGGTCTAACATACATTTTCTAAGTTTTTTCTTTTCGTTTCTAATTTATAAAAAATGTTTTTGTTGTTGTGGTTTTTTAATTGAAAAATATAAAGCATCGATTAGGCTGTCCTCAGTATCGAATACTCACTAATTTTACTGTTAATGAGTACTATCGATTAAGGTATCGATTAGTGCTCATCCCTAGTTAGCATTAAAAATCATGGAGAGGTGGAATTTGGGAATGTTTTGTTAAAACTCCTCTAAAAGATGTCATGCTTATTACTACACGCCCTACAGGAAATAATGAACAACCATTTTTTAAAACAATTTACAAGATCATGAGAGTTTTAAAACACCGAAACTTTTTTGTTGTATTGAGTTTTACCCATGTCCACTACTTTGGTGATATCAGGGTTTTCCTAGACTGCCTTGTAATTAACCAAGGGTTCTTTTACATGAGTATATTATACACATGGGACCTCCGATACTATTGTCCGTCTCCGATAGGACTTGGCACTCTTTATCCTAGCAATTTAAGGATAGAGGGCAGATGGAATCCCGAAAAATATTTGGATTTCAAATTTAAGCCTACACGTGTTTGAACCAGGGACCGTTGGCTTGGAAGGCGAGCGCCTTAACCACTGAGCTATCCGCTTCCTAAATGTATATTTGTATCGATCTAAGTATGGGTAAATTATCATTATCAATTATTATCAATAATCTTCTCCTTATCCTTATGGATTTAAAATGCATAACCAGTACATCTTCTATTGCCAAACACCCCCACCCCCATCTCCCGCTTCCAATACTTACAAGCAAATATGAAATCAAAGCTAAATAACGCAAAACAACATCAGTAATAATAACAAGATATAATGTGTCCTTTGCTTCCGTTCCCCACTATGAAACATACCTACAATTGAGGCCTAAAAAACAAAACAAAATCCGAAAAAACAAAATACAAATATAAAAATACAAAAACAAAAAACAAAACAAAGCAACAACAACAAAAAACAAACAGAGCAATACAAAAAACAAAAAAACAAAACAAAAAACAAAGAAATAAGGAAACCAAGCTCAAAGCGGAGATCTCGCCGGCTTCTTTCACGACCTTGTGCCGATTCCAAAATTTGTTTCGTTTCTTTTTTTAGAATTGTTGATACAATAACATACATTCGTATATAAATTGAAATTGGAGGCAAAATGGAATTAATAACAAAGGAGAGGATCATACTAGTATCTTATTGAAACGTAATAGATCCGACATGCGGGCAACAGTAAGGTTCTTTAAGATATGTATGGGGTGATCAATATGGAAAGCACAATATTATTACAATTATTATTGTGGCATCACTAGTATAATGTACAGTTTTGAATAATTATCAAGTATAAACGTTCATGCATGTTATATAAATTGTACAATATAATCAAGTTGTTTTAATATGTTACATTGAACATGTTATTACATATGGTACATACAGTGTTTTGTTACATGTATATGGATTATTATCATTCTATGTGAATCTACATGACATACAATCTTTACTTTATGTTACAATGTCAAAAAGAAATTTACAGCGCATTTATGGATATACACTAGCCTATCCCTTTTATAGACGGCAATATCATATTGGGACTTCTTAATTTGATTAGCCTAAACAGTAAACATATATTTCCTGTATTACTCGACCGTCCGCAAACTTTAAGCTCCTCCAATCATTAGTAGGATGATTTTGTTTTGATTTAATTTTCTTATTGAAATACTGTCTTCAGCGATCAAAAATTGATTCATCATACAACAAGAAAGCAATTACTCCCAATTACAAATTTCTAGAGATTTTTAAATGTAAAATTTGTTGAAATTACTTTTCAAACAACAGTAGAGGCGATGTATAGGTATGATAATGAATTAGGATGAAGTACATATCATTTTCTCTAACATATATTTTCCCAGCAGAAATCTTGTTTATATACACAAATTAAGAGGTGAATAATTCCGACGCTTTAAGATTGAGTAAGCGTTCAAATCAATAGCTTCCGCTCCGTTCCGATCCGTTCATGACAAAAGCGGTGATCACTGTAAATTGCGACTAATTATGCCTAGGGAGCAGAGCGGGGTGGGGACAAGTAACTAAGATTATTGCTTCTAGAGATGACGCTTTTGTAATGAGAGAAGCGGAGCGGAGGCTGTAGATTTGAGCGCTAAGTCGATGATAGTTGTGGAAATAAAATAGGACAATAAACTATTCCCAGGAAATATCAGAAGACGATCGGTGACTATCGTATGGTAATGAATCTTTAATTTCAACACTGGGTTCTCTCTTATCAATCAATAGTTTTAGAAAAGTCACTAGAAATAAAAGTGATTAGCACCAGGGAGAAAGTATTTATCACAGGGCTAAAATTCTTAATGTAATGATATAATCGAATATTTCAATTATTTACCAGAAAAGTTATTATCTTGAGTGTTTAAAGAATTAAGAATATTATATGATGAATTAATGGTACCAATGTCTATCTTGAAAAAATAGACAACTAACAACAATACAATCAAGAAAACGATAATTGTCTTGATAGACGATCTATGTGATATTTTGCGCTACGCCTGGGCAATGTGGTTTGAGGAAGAATGGTTGTCCAGGCGCACTTCCTTCCTCTCAGATCTTGACTTTTCCTACTTATTTTCAGAGGAGAGTCAACGTTAATACGTCAGAATATAAGAAGTTTGTGTAGAGGTATTACTTTTAGTTCTCTGAGAGACCATGTAGGAATTGAATATTGTAAGGGTGGATACCCTAACGGCCTGCTCTTAACAAAATGTGAAAATGTAGTCAGAAACGAAATTATTACCTTATAAAAAGATAACAATATATATGTATATATAGAAGCATAGCTGGAGGTAGCTGAGATGAAGATGTTCCTTTCTCGGTGATAGTAACGAGACTGGACATGGTCAGAAATGAGCACATTAGAGAAAAGATCCAGTGGGCAGATTTGGAGCAGGGTGAAAGAATTGAGATTGAGAAGGTTTGGGCATGTCCAGAGGAGGGAGGTAGAGTACATTGGCAAAAGAGAAGGTATATGGATGGAATAAAGGAAGATATGGTGTCAACTGGATTACGAGAAAGGGGGGGGGGGGGCGCGTTGAACGGACAAATTGGATAAGGTTGATCCGCTGTGACGACTACTAATTAAAGAAGTCGAAAGAAGAAGTATATTTACAAGCGATTGATGTAACAAGGAAATATTTACATATTAAAAAGTTAGGTAATTACGTGTATCAATTTTATGACGACTTGGAACAAAGGAAGTGTACAATGCCATAATATAATATCAAACCATTGAATATAAAAGTACAAACACATGCAATTGCAACATTACGAATTAGAATCTGAACCCATGACGTGAGCTAAAAACGATATTTATGTAGTCGACTACTTTGAGAGTTATGTATTATTGTTAACATTAGGCTGTTACCGTAATCCTGGCTTATTATGGAAAAGAATAGTTTCACAATATACTCTCAAATGTGTTGACGCTGCTCACTAAAACTAAATTGGACTCGACAAACCTAACAGAGCAATTATGAGTGAGGCTTATGTTTAGCATGACAGATCGTTTTTGCAAAAAAAATTTCAGAAAAAGTCCTGTCATACTGCCACCATGGCAGTGGCATTAATCATAACGTTATTTATTTAACATAGGAGTAATAATATACATTTTGATACATTAGACTATGATTAGACAATGGTGTGGATATGTTCGGCATGATCAGTCAGTCTCAAACATCGGTTTGAATCCTTTTCAGCCTAACAAGATACAGAAGTAAGCGTTGAGCACCATTTACAGACCTAATATTCTTTGGTGATAAAGACTTTAATCGTTCATTTACAATCTTAAGTCTTGAAACCACGAAACGATGAAGATGGAGATTACAGAGAAAACTTGATAAAGCGCTATGCATTGAAGACTGAAGACAATGTCGCTACAGTCTTTCATCCATTAAGAATGAATATCATGGGATTGATAGAAGAAGAATCACACCGTCTAATGATAATCAAGTTTTGTTGTTTATCTATTTAATATTGATTACATACTTCGTCCTTTGTATATATATACGATCTATGGTATCTTTCATTATCATCATCCCCTCAAACATTATCGGAGACCCACACAACAAAATGCATTTGTATCAAGTTAAAGCCTTATCTTACTCATTGAAATGAAAATCTAATCTCTGAGAAAGTAATCTTTCCTAGTGCTCCTGTCAGAATCCAATTTCAGCGGCGATCGCCGTCTGGTCCTTAAACAGCAGAGTACTTTTTGGACAGTTTTCTTGGCCTGACGCCGAAAGTTAACATTGAGAAAGCTGTAGATGATGGGATTGATGGCATTGTTGGTGAAAAAGAAGTTAGAGAATATCTTAGATACCACACGACTCGCGTTGGTTTGATTATCATCATAGTCCTTGACTGTGCTACGAACCACCATGATAGCAATGGCTGGTAAGTAACTTAGAACAAAGGCTACGGTTACGGCGAATAGCACCACCGTGGTTCGAGTGACCTTCAAGCCGGAAGAGTAGCTGACCAATGGTAGAAGTTTGGTCCTACGCTCTACCGAGACGCTGCGTTTTGTAGAGCGCAGATCGGTCAGGGAGACATTGGCGGGGTGGTTGTGATTGTTGCCCAAAGACGTATTTATCGATTCGTCTTCGCTGACACTTGGTACGTAGTTTAACCTCATTCTGCGCCTTGACCTTTCTTCAGCTGCTCCATTGTGGGGATCAGTTCTGACTGGGCTCAGCTGGTCACCGATAACAGATTGTCTCCGACATCGGATTTCCAGCCAGATGCGCGTATATATGAGGACCAGAATTATTAGCACTAAGACGAAAAGTACTGCAAGGGCGATGTAGAAGACTTTCTGGAAAGTGGTCTTCTGGTATTGCTGGGCAATGGAACAATCGTAACCCTTTATATCGGGATTTGGATGGTGTGTTTTGACGGTTGTAGTGCCGTATAGTATCAAAGGGGCAATGGAAAAGCACACAGCCAAAAAAACAGCGAAAGCACACAACATTTTGATTTTGAATAGGCTTACTACCATTAGTGGACGGCAAATTTTGAAATACCGATCAAAGGCAATTTCAGTAAGTACAATTGCAGACCCATAAATGGTGAACGTTTCACAGCCCCTGAAGATCTTACATCCAATGTCACTGTAGTACGTGTATGGGTTGTTTAGATCGTATATTTCAGTCGGCATACCAACCACACACGCAAATAGATCAAATATTGCCATTGTGAGGATGAAATAATTTGACGAAGTCTTTTTGAATCGACGGCGGTATACGTAAACTACTAGAGAATTTCCGATGACACCAATTATCATAAGAAATCCTACCCAGATCATGGCAGGAATCATATACATAGCTCTCTCACGGTTCAAGCGTTCCAGAAGATCCTCGGGATTCTCCGTGGTGTTTGGTGGTGCCCCCTCAGACACATTTGTTCCAGTGGCGTTGGCATGCATGATGGCAAACGAATGAGTCAGGGAAAAATAGGAAGGGCAAACAGTCACTTTATTAGATATGGGTTTCAGCTGCTTGTTGATCGCTCACGGTTTAATCTGGAAATATAAATGATACAATAAACATAATTGTTATGATTGAAGTTTTAAAAAACCAAAACAGCTAGAACAAAGATAACAACACCAACGACAATGAAGGAAACGACAGTAACAACAACATCTACGACAACAGGCAAAAGGCTCAAGAAAAACAAAAACAAACAATGAACCACAACAATAATATCATAATACCACATCTGACCAAATCGTCAAATACCGAAAAGCAAAAATGTAAAACAGAGCATTCAACTCCTCCCTTTTCCAAAATTAAGAAAAGTAAAAATAAACAAAACAGAAATCATAATAAGGCAAAACAAAAACATATAAATAATCGCCTCAAAACAACAACAACAACATCAACAATACAACACCAACAATAGCAACAACAAAAATATGTCTTGATGACTAAATAAAAAAGAACATCAGCTGTCATCTAGTCACAGAAAAATTGGCAAAGGCTATGAGAAAACTTGCTCGCATCAAATGAACAAAATTAATACTTATGGTGATAATCTTTGAAGCGCCATGCTCCAAAACTTTCCAATATAGATTAACCCTTAAGGCTAATAATGAAATACTGATGATTTCATTTCGATGGGTGCTTACATTAGATAGATTAAATGTCGCATTTAATTGTTAGCCACAACAAATTGATATTGAAGACGAGAATGAAATGCGACATTTAATCTGTTTAGTGAAAGCACTCATCGAAATGAAATCATCAATGTCGTGACCATAGCTTATTATCTTCATTGACAATCACTACTTCGTGACACTGTCAACACCAATACGCAAGTCAATTAATAGAGACTAGCTGGGATTCCCGGCTTCGTTTGGGTTTTAGGACCCAATCTTCGCCCTACTCCTAAATCTAGATCTACTATTTCCCTAGTCCTTCCCTACTCCGTAAGCAAAATCAATGTCGGAGTTCAAACGGATTGAGAATAACAAATAAAAAACACTTGCTCTCGGCAGTGGATTTAGAAGAAAATTTCAAATTCAATAAATTCCTTGCTCCTCTTCTGATCCTAGATCTACTACTAGATCTACTGTTAAAATGTCTCCTTTAAGATAAAAATGTCAAGCATTTTCAACTCAAATTGTTTCCGGCCCTACACTTACTTGATAGAGCTAGAATCTAGATCTATAATCTAGATCTATTAGAATCTGATTGTTATAGATTGATCTAGATCATACACTTGTACTGTTGTATACTACTGTCTATGATCTATCTCTATCTAATAATAATATTCATGTGGTGCGCATTCGTGAGAAGTGTACGAAAATTTAAAAAAAAGTCACAAATGAACACGTAAACTGCACGGTGTTAAAAGGAACAGCCAAGGTCTAAACTTTTGGAAATGGCTGTTCCTTTGGTTCGAAAGAAAAAAAAAGAAAATTTTGAAAACTCAATTTGTAGGTTTATCGAAATAAACTGTAGCCTAAAACCAACGTGGTTATAATCTGTTCACATCTGTGATTTCGTTATAATTGTTAAAATCGCCGATTCCGAAAACATAGGATCATATAGGTGCCACACTCCCTGATCATACTCTTAATATAGAATACAAGAGCAGCCCCACGCTCCCTTTTAAAAATACTAACAACAACAACCAACAAATAAAACACAGCATCTTATCCTTGGCAGTTCCAAACTGACTTAATGTAAGATCACATAAGATCTAGATCTATAAACAAATTGCGATTGAAAATCACATTTTGCAAGACATAGCTTGAACTGCTGGAATACTGATTATTGATTGCTAAAAATCTCCTCAAAGAAACGATATATTAGAATAATGCATGCATTTCTCAAAAATATATGTATAAAAAAGAGTTTTTAACTCGCTGAGTTATAAAAATAAATAAATAAATAAATAAATAAAATACCACTTATTCATCCCCGAAGGGATATTTGTCTTTTGGTATTTATTACCGTCACCGAGCGTCAGCCGTAAGAACAGCGCCGCAAACGTAGGCAATTCATGTAAACAACCTTGCTCAAGAGTTGAACACGGTGTCTCCAATGAGATTTGAACTCGAGACAAATTGGAAAAAAACGCTGTTTGAGGAAATATTATCAATAACTACTCCTTGTGAAGGATTGGAAATATAGGAATTAAACCAGGATAACACTCGCTTTGAGAAACCAAAGCATTTGTCAAGACGAGATATTGTGGTCCAAAGTGTCGAAAGCAGCTGATAGGTCGAGAAGACACAATATTGAAAAATTGCCTATGTCACATTGATCCAAGAGATCGCTTGCAACTTTGAGAACAGCTGTTTCAGTACTGTGAAAGAATTTATAAGCAGATTGAAATTCATCAGGAAATTATTTCTTTTGATGCGCTCTATCTAGAATCTGTTTCAAAACAACTTTTTCTAGGATCTTAGATAAAAACTTGAGATTAGAAATAGGTCTATAATTGTTCAAAACGTTCACATCAAGACCAGACTTTTTGAGAAGAGGATGAACTACTGATTCCTTAAGTAAGAGGGCACTATGTCAGTAGCATGTGAATTATTAATGATTGAAGTAAAAGTTGGAAGAAGTTCATTTATATATTCGAAAAGCATGGAGGCAGGAAGAGGATGAAGAGACTATTGGATGCTATAGTACGAGTAATCATGATGGCCTGCCAGTTGAGTAAAGATGCAAAGTCTGTGAGAGTATCTTTAGTTATTATTTTCCCTTCCCAGTGTGACCCAAGAATCGTTAGAAATTGATATCTTCATTATGAACAGTGTATCATAGTTGTGTCCCTTTTTAAAATTAATGGCCTCATACCATCAAGTAGCATAATACGATAATTATAATTTACTATCAGTCACAAACTTAATGTAGTTGCTTCATCATTCGCTTCTGATTATGTTACAGCACATTAATTTTAACAGCACTTCTCGTGTAATAATGTATTATATCAGTTACTATGATATATCGAACAGTAGAAGTATGGATCGAGAGGAACTTGGCTCAAATCTTGCCCTGGTCGTTAAGATTCTTTCTTTGACAAGAAATATTACATCAATTACTTCACTTCATTCATAACATCACGTGAGTCCCTGGTCAGTGAAGATAAAAATAACTTTGTCTTATAAGAAAAAAATGTATTCACCCCTAACGCTGTTCGGTATTGTATAAATTATTCTGAGATTTTGAGGGAATCTATTCTTAGTACTTGAACAGCAAGTCGAAGATAGGGAGTGTTGATAAATCAATTCTGAACTTCTGTTTTAGAGGCTCAGTGATCTAATAGTCAAAGAAAATTTCCTTTTCCATGGCAAGGCAAATTGGTGCCATTACAGCGGTTGCAGGTTCCAATCCCTCAAGCATCGCTGGATTATTTTCATTTCTCTACCTCTTGAATCTGTTTCATAATTAAATCCTTAGGACAATCACACATTTTTCTTAACTGCATCTATTCTGGTAAAGCAGGGTAGGATCTTGTCTGAGGAAAATGTATGCCAGGAAAATTCTTCCCTGGTCTATGCTCCCTTGGGAGTAAAGAAAGCACCAGAGAGAAAACCCCTACAAGAGAGATAATTGATGGAACACCCCTTCAAGAGAGATAATTGATGGAACAGCCCTGCAAGAGAGATAATTGATGGAACAACCCTTCAAGCAAAGATGCAGACAATAAACATCTTTATTTTTTCAGCATTATTACTATTACCATCAAAAGGAACTAATAAAAATATAGTAAACATCAATATGAAAATAAATAATAATATAAAAACAGTTTGAATAAATTAGTATCACTTTTATTCTTGAACAAATTATAATTATCAATATCATTCTTTCAAAATCATTCAATCATTCTCATGAAATAGCATATTTGAGAAAAAACAAAATGGGGCTGAAATAATTCAAACTGTATAATCAACAAACCCACTGATTTGCCACACAACAGCAAAATATTGCATTGCAATGAATGCTAATAACTCAGTTAATGATTTACTAGGAGTCAAGAGAGTTATTATTCATTCATCATCTTATAAACATCCTGAATGCATTTAATTTCCCTATTTATGTGGAATGAGGAAACGATAAAATGGCTATGTTAAGGACAAAATGCTATGATTGGATGTCAATGACAAATAAAAGAAGGAAGACTTAAATTACAAGGAAATGGATGAATCATAATTGCACCGACATAGATAGAAGGAGAAATAATGTATAACAGATCAAGAGTTGTGGAGAGGCAACATTTGCTATGGTAATTATTGAAAATTGTAGGACAAGCTGAAAAAAGAAGATAAAGACTCCCCATGGCTGGAGTCATTTCAGTTTGTGATGCCCTTTGGTTGATTTGTTGATGATGTTTAAGAGAGCTGTTACAGCTACATTCAAATCTATGTCTTAAAGTATTTGATAAATAACGGAAAATAAAAGGTGGCAATGATATCACAAAAGGAATATTTCGAGCAACTTCTCTGTCTGATTTATAACCTTAAGCACCTTTGTAGACAATGGAAGTTAGCATAAGTACATGTGCATGTATTTATCAATTAGAGTAAAGAGAGTAAAAAAAAAAAACAATCTAGGCCAATTCACATTATATACATGTAAAGTGTCATGTTATCCGTGTGGACTAAAGCATACATTAAACTGACAAAACTCAACTCATATGCCTATATTTGCCTAAAAAATATGACATACATTAACACAGCCATAAAAATAGATTACAAACAGCTTTTGGTTGACAAAATGACGTTTTCATTGTCCCATTGCATTATTTATACTTGCTTTATGAAGCGCTGCACCACACCATGCAATAATTGCTACATCTAATTTTCTGTAAAACTGATAAATTTGCAGCTGTACATGTTGTGTCTAAAATTAATAGTAAAGAAATATTAAGACTTTTAAACCTGGATACAAAACTTACACTTTTGCTTTGTTAAAAAAATAAAAAGTCATCAAGAGGTGGGGCTCTGAATAATCAAGCATTAACTCTAGAAATTTTATTTAATGCATACTGTATGTTGAATGACACAGGGACCCAGAGGAGAAGGTAAATATCGAGGATATGTGCTTCTATGTGTTGGTGATGGATATTTATTTTCCACAGCTAAGTTAAGTATAGGTTAGTTGTTTTTCTGCTCTTTTGTAGATAAAACAAGAAAGAATGCCTTAAAAATAAATCAAACATAGTTTTTTTCCAATTTTTGACATTTAAATATGAATTCCCCATTTTCTAACCTTTCAGAAAATATATAGTATTATAGGTCTATTTTCTTCCATAAACATGAAATTTATCTTTTTTCTCCCTTTGCCACACCCCCAATTTTCCCAGACAATCACAGTGGCAAGCAGTCACTGCCTGAATGACATAACCGGTGATGCACGTAACTTTTCTTGGGTTAATAATAAAAATCTAACTTTCAAGTTTGACATATAACACTTTCTTGCAAAAGATTCTTTAATAAATTTCAATACATATCATCATTGAAAGTACAAAAGAAAAGTTAACAAGGTCCAATTTAAGGAATTTTAAGTTGTCTTTTCTTCAGATAAATATTGTTGCTTTGAACAAAATTGGTTCTTTCCTTCTATGGTTATCAAAATTTATAGAATATGCATACATAGTTGAAAAATTGTTCAGTATTTTTTATCTATTAACAATGACTTTGGAAGTACTAAAGGAAGAAGATCTTAAGGAATTTTAGCAAGCTGGGGCCTCAAGTTGGAATTCACTCCCTTATTCTACTGTGAGACTGGCGCTCAGTGTTGCAGGTTTTACGGAGGTTTTAAAGTCGCATCTTTTTAAAAAATGTCTGTGTGACTAGATTTTACCTATTGTGCCTATTATGTCACTTTAACTGCTTTTAATTGTTCATCATTAACATTGTTGAATATATTCTGCTGAATTTAGTTTTAATTACTTTTATCATACTCTCGTATGCACATACTTTTATGATTGTATTAAGAAAAAGAATAAAAATAAGAAATCTAATGGTTCAATAATGACTTGAAAAATTTTAGCATTATGATATAATATTCCATGAGTCATCAATATGGCAACAAATTAAGCTAGTGGTTCAAGGCCACCCGGTCTTAAGTTTGTCTATCCTTCATATCCACTCTGATGTTATCATGTTGTCAGATAATACAATACCATTAATAATACAGTAAGAAAACTGTTAAACTGAAAACAGCTTATCATAAAAATGGTGAAAGCAACTAAAAAAAATATATTGAAACTTTCATTTTTCTTGATATAATGCTGATACAGTAGACCACAGCTAAAGCGGGATTATGGTTCCAGAAGGAAAATAATCCTGTTGTAGGCAAGTTCCTGCTATGGGCATGCAAAAGGCAATTACCGGGAACATTATACTACACTATGAGGTGGGGAAAAAAAAGCTTGAAAGATAGAGAAGGTAAAAACGATAGAAGAAAGAGACGTGTGTACGCATGTGCACAACTTATTTGTGTGTGAGATCTTTAATTTGAGTGAAAAGCATTATTCTTTTCTCTTTAATGGAAGCCATCTTTCCTTGGTCTTGTTGCTTGTGCTGTCTAGGCCTATTATTAACAAAAATTATACATGCATCATACCGGCACTGTTGAAGTGGATGCGTGTGCATCAACAATCGCAAGGATTCAGAAACCGGAATCACACACTACACGCTCTCCTCTTTTTACTTTTGTTGGGCTAGGCTAGGCCACCACCCCATCCCCCTTTCCCCAAGTACCTAGACCTAGAACTCGCTCGATCACTCCCGCTGTATCCGAGTTCGGGCCTTTCCTTGCCCCGTTGTATGCAAGCACACTTAATAGAGATTACATAGTGAAAAAAAAGGGGATTCTAGTAATGTCCCATAGCGCATGCTGCTATATTCATGTTCTACTGAAATACGTATAAATGGAAATATGTTTAAACCAAAATAAAACCAATGGTCTCTTGAATTACAGCTTTCAAATGTATTAAGTAATAGGCTATCCACAATAAGTAGAACTGACCATGGACTTTCTTAAACAGACTTTGCTAGTACAGTAGAAACTGGTTAAACCAAAATTCAAGAGACCATTAGGCATTGCTATTGTTTTGGTTTATACCAAGTAGCTGGACCAGGACAGGCAGAGTAACCGAAGCGGTTTATCTCATGTTTGATGACAATAACAATAAAGAGAAAAATTAAACATTTCGATTTCTTTTTGGTTTAGCAAATATTTTGATTTAGCCGTTTTCAGTTGAAAAAGTTCCTACTGTATTTCCCTTAGTCCTTCACGTGAAATTCCTAAAGAATTCAGACAAGAAGTAACAATAACTACGATAAAATAATAGCAATTTAAGTAACAATACCATTCAATATTTCTTTGGCCCTCCATTCTTTAATAATCCTCTTTTGGGACAAAAGTCACCTAGATAATTTACTAAAAATTAAAAAAACTATAATCATAAGAACAAAAATAAGCAATAGAAAGGCATCAAAGAAAATCTTGAAGTAGCCGATATTTCCTCCCATGCAAAGTCACATCCATTCAACAATATAATCTTAGCAATCATGCCTCTGTGAAAGGGTTATAATTGTAGTTTGATCGCATAAAATGAATGAAGTGTTTTATGCTTCAAGATTCTTATATCACATTTCCGACTTTTCCCATTAGGTAAGGGATAAGTATAAACCATTTTCTGAGTCATTCATTTCAATCATTAGACTGAGAGTGAGAATTATATCATAACTCGCCATTATCAGATATGAAAGGAAACAATTCTTCGAGCAATTTGTTTGTAAAAGCATTTAACTTTTTTTTTGTTTTTTTGGAGCAATACCATCTTTTTTATTTAAATTTTTTAAAAAATAAATAAGTGTATCAAAATGAAAAGCAATCAAACGAACAAGGTAAACAAAAGGATCTTGTTATGTATAACATATTATATTGTTAATGCCATTCCACAATTGTGCGCCATTTTATTTTTGGATTTGACTAAACATATTTAGCCCAAATCACTATTACTTTAACAAATGTAGTTTTATTATCATATATTATCATCTTGGCCATTCCATTTTTCCAAAAGTCATTTAAGTTGGTTAGGATTTGTTTTTCTCTTGTTTGTTTGTTTTGTTTTGTTTTGTTTATTTTGCTTTTTTGTGTGTTGTTTTTTTAATTTGCTTTTTTTCTGAGAAAAAGAATATTGCAATTTTTTGAAAATTATGTTTTTTCTTATTTTCTCAATTCTTACTAACTTAAGAAATTGTGAAATGGCCATTATGATACATGTGGGCCTTTTCCTGACATATCAATCATACAAAGTTCCTTCATTTATTAAGTTGGTAACATAAAGAAATAGAAAAAAAGAGTAACAGTCAAGAAAAGTTAAAGTTGGAAATAATATGCAACCCCTCCCCCTCTCCTTTCCAAAAACCTAAGAGATAGATGGTAGAGAGACAAACACAGTCATCAAGATGGAAATAGCATGCATATAAAAACTTCTACAAATGGGAGGGAGGGAGGGGGGAAGAGGGGAAAAAAATAAAAATAAAATAAATATTAGAGAGAGAGAGAGAGAGAGAGAGAGAGAGAGAGAGAGAGAGAGAGAGAGAGAGAGAGAGAGAGAGAG
>JASKDV010090007.1:0-14911 GCA_032466395.1 Aegires albopunctatus | reverse complement strand
AATTTTGCAACATCGTCCCTATTTTCAGCAGTTATTCAAGTTATCGTCCAATGCTTCCATTACAAGGCTTAGGTGGTTGGTAAGGGGCAGAGTGAACCTAGTAACCTAGAGTTTATACTTAGGCTACTTACTTACTTACTTAGAGATCATTTCCAGCACAGGTTCTCAATGATCTTCTTCGCTAGACTCTGGTGTTTATGTAGTTTCTTCCGGCTGTAAATCACAGTGAAGACCGATTTTGATGCTAGCCTTGTAGCCGAATTGCGTCCACCATTGTGGCTATAGCTTTATATCACATGCATCTATTATTCTTTCGATCAATCGATATGTGATTCGAATGTATTTACCTTTTTGTTATTAATATCCAGTGTCGTATTTGCAATTACTTCAAGCATCACTCTTTCAACCCCGCAAAATTCGTCAGCAGTTCAACATTATTGAACAATATTGATTGGCACTACCAGCTTTCGAAAAAGTAGTTGCAATATCGAAAACGAGGCCTCTCCTTTGCAGGTTGTGACCTCTCAGTTCAGATTAACCCATGCCTGAAACAAGCCATCTAGATCTACTCATTAGAATCCATAATTTAGGATTTGTAACTCACTAGATATTATATAATATAACACATTTTTGCCAAAGAAATCAACAGCACCTATAATTCGGTAGACTTATGTGTCTGTGAAACATCAATAAATAGGTGAGAAAATGGCGGCCCCCATGAATCTCTAACCGGAAGTTTGGGTCTCCATTGCCGTTTAAAATTTTTTAAAATAAAAAATGGCGTGCCAGTATACTGATAACTGTTTTTGCGAGGCCTGTAAAAACTTATCGACAGCTTGTATCTTAAAATGTATGAATGAAAATTAAACTTTGGTTTCCTAGCTAAATATCTAAATATACCCTTCGCTAAAATTTATGTACCCCGTTAAATAACAAAGTTATGGCCTTGTAAATAGAACTTACTTTTTCACTCAGTCACAGCTTATTTACCTTGAGTCCCATAATTTTACTAAATATTTAGTTGATTAGATAATTTCTTTACCTTTCCAATGATACCAAATTTATTGTGCTATCCCTAGAAATGATAAAATGGCAGGCCAAATTGTGCAGGTACCTCAAACTAATCTATCAAAATGGAGTCAAAAAATGTGAACCAGAATTATGGACCCTTAATTCTTATTTCTGCATGTAGCTAATCTGAGACGATAGAGAAACAGTAACAGATAAATTTATTGGTGTTAGCGGGATTAGAGCCTGCCTCAATATGTTCTAAAACGTCTGAGTGTTTGTTACCACTACGCCAACAAAGAAATCTGGCAAATTTGTGTTTGGAAGTAGCCTAATATAATTATGTTAATTGGAAGGCCTAGACGAGACGACACCCATATTCAACATGCGTAGTGCCTAGGTGAGGCTGCTTGCAGATTCCATGTATTTTGAGTTCAACTGTTGAACTCGGCATAAAGCTGTAAATCGGCAGTAGAAATACCAGTGTCACCATTTTTGAAAATGAAATGCGTTCGAATGCCTCGCCTGCTTCAAATTTCACAGTCACGCATACGCAACCTCTGCACATATGCAGAATTGCAGGATCCTAGGTGAGTTCTGGGCGGAAAAGCGTCCAGGCGAGGCGACACCAAGAATGGACATGCGAAGCATATAGGCGAGGTAACGCGCTGATTTGACATGTGAAACACATAGGTGAGGCAAGAACTCATTTTGATCTATCGTAATTGGAAAACCACGCCAATGTAGTTTCCAGTGGATGGATGGAGTAGTCTAGTGTTCTTTTTGAGGTAGTTCCCCTCTATGGAAATCTTCTTTCTCCACACAGAGGGTATAGATGTGTGCGGTGAAAAAGAACAAAATTTTTATTTATTATGATGATTTTTATTATACATCATATTTTTATCCTTCTTTTCAGAAAAGATCAATATGGCAGATGAACTTGACGTGGAGGCCATGCTTGAAGCACCTTATAAGAAAGAGGTTTGTAATAGTAGAGGGAAGGTAACCGGTTCTAATTGCTTTATCATTGTTAACAATTTTTTAAAAAAGCATAGTGAAAAATAATAGAAATGGATCTATAAAGATCTTCAAAAAGAATGATGAAACGATCCAACAGGTGACTACCATGTGAGGCCATATATATAATATATATATATATATATATATATGTATGATACGTGAATAACTATATGCTGGTGAAATTTTGAAACAGCTAATTTGAAGGGCTTTGTTTTGCTGGGTTTATGTTACTATGTATTGTATCATAGAATTTTGAAGTTTAATTTAAATTCTTTCTGCCTATGTTTCAATTTACTCTCAAATGAACCTATATTTCAATCATTTTTTGGTTGCAGAGCTTTTCTATGTCCAAGTGAATGACAATTTATTATGATGAAGGCAGTCTGACACATAAAGGGTTGAAAAGAGGTTTAAAGCCAAGAACACAAAACATATGCATACTTCTCTTTTTGTCCTCAACCGTTACTTTTTAGGCTTAATGTATATATTTTATAATGTATCGATTTTATTCATTAGTATTGTATTTTTGATTGTGTATAGAGATATCAATGATCTCCAAAAAATTAAATGATTCCAACATAGTAAATCCAGAGATAGGTCGTAGATTAATACTTCTTTTATTTATTTATAAAGCAGTATAATTTTAATAAATTTTGCATAAAGATAAAGCCATTTTAGATACTTTGCTTTTACAGTCACTCACTTTAATCTTTTCTCTATCATCATATTTTCAATGATTATTTTTGCTCTAATAAAGCTACTTCACGTTGCATGTGATTACAATATGGTACTTTTTTTAAAGGTTGGAGCTCACTGGCCATATAACAGTTTCATATTCTTTTCAGTGTAATTGGTGAAGGTTGTCATGCCATCTTTTGACTTCTCTCTCATTACCACAGACTGTAAGTAATATTAAACTAAGTCTTTTGTACAGGACTTCTACAGATGAAAGACTGAGGCAGTCACTTTATTTCTGAAAATGTTTTACTTTCTCTCCTTAATTAATTCTATTATTATGTTGTTTTCTTTCTTCCCCTCCTTTTTCCTTCCCGTGTTGGTGTGTACCTGATTTCTTCATATGTTTTGGATATTCAGGAAGACGGGAAAGTTGAGAAGTCCTCATCATCATCAAGAAAAGAGAAAAAGTAAGTAAATATGATCTTGGGCAGCTTCTCGTTTTGCTCTACTTTCTTAGCAAGGCCAATACTTCAATATCAACAAACTTTTTCCTCTTCTCTCTTTCTTTTTTTTTTCAAGTTACATAGATTTGTGAAAGTAAATGCGGATAACATTTAGCAAATAGTCTTTATTTTCAGAGGTAAGTGTGGTAAACCAGGTACATCAAGCCTTAGAACCCAGGTGTTGGGTCTTTGTCTGGAGATAGAAAACTTACTTGAGACACTCCATTGAAGTTCTAAACTTTTCTCATTTCAGGTGAAGACATTAGGTCCAATTTCGATATCCAGCTCTACATGATTCTAATTGGGCATTTGGAAAGAAAATTACATTGTCGTATCTTGTCTTTTCTCCTAACATTTCTTTTATCTGTAGGATGACTGCATCCTGGGGAAGCATGCCGTTCATCTGTCCAATTTTTTTTCTTCTTGATTCTCTCGCCTTTTTTTTTTTTGTTGCTTTTTTTTATCTTTTTTTTATTTATTACATAAAAAAAGAAGAGAAAATGACATGCCTTTGACCCTTGACTTGATAAATCTAATTTGATCTCTTATTGTGTTGGCATAGGTGTCTCTTATTGGTCTCATTATGGAGAACTTTGAAATAGAAGCAAACCTGACATGATAGAGGTGCCAGGTACGTGATTACTGCTAAGCACCATTTATCTACAGTAAAAAAAATCCTGTAGAACTTAAATGGAGTCATCTCTAGCTGTAAGTGAAGAGAGAATAAGTGAACGAAAGCAATTGTCTTAAAGAGCTTATACCAGTATAAAGGTTATTTATTTTTTGTTTTTGTATCACATGATTGACATGCTTCACTCCCTTCCCTTTGTGACGATGGGGCAGAATTGAAGGGTTTGGACAGCACTATTGGGGACAACAAATTACCAAGGGATTGTTGTGATTTGTACAAGCTGGTACAGTGCGAGCCGGTTAATTGGAACGATTCGCCTGGGACAGAATTTTTTCTATATAAATTGTACTGGTTAATTGGAACACACGCCAGTTAATTGGAACGGGGGAAATAGTCATCGTCTCAAATTGAGAAAAATATAATTGAAATGAAATGATCAGTGTAACGAAAAATTCTTATCACTTATCAGGTGCAAGATTTAGCTGGAGTCTGTGATCATTATGCCAAGAATAAAGCATATAATTGTCTTAGCAGTGGAATGTGTGGCGACATGCATAGCATGAATGTTTGAATGGCATAACGCAAAGATAAACAACAATGAATGGATGGCTGGCAGGTCTCATTAAAATTGGTTAAAATCATCCACCTGGCTTAATGAAAATGTGTTGTACCCTGTAAACAAATGATAGATTCTATAGACAGGCAGGTTTATCCCTTAAGCTCTGCCCACTTACGTACCTAAAGGTAAACTATCTCTCTCTCTCTCACTCTCTCTCTCTCTCTCTCTCTCTCTCTCTCTCTCTCTCTCTCTCTCTGTCTCTCTCTCTCTCTCTCTCTCTCTCTCTCTCTCTCTCTCTCTCTCTCATCCTTTTCTTTCTTTTCTCTCTCTCCTTTTTTTCTCTCCTTCTCTCTCTCTCTCTCTTCTCCTCTCTACCCTCTTTGGTCAAGTACACATCAGATGATAAAACATTGGATGGAGTATTGGTTTATAAGTAGGATTTTTTAATCGTAGATGTGCTGAATGTCATTTTCAGTGTTCACCAAAAAGTGATGCTTAGGCCGCAGGCAACAGACCTTTGATTGCCAGTGCTAGACTTATCCAAACCTCTAAGCATTCGGGGTCATCAGTGTCATGATGGTGTCCTAAGAAAAATCATTTCTTTATCATTTGATTATGATATGATGCCACACAATCACATATTGTGGGATTCACCAATTATTAAGTTGCTCTAATCATGGGAGCCGCTTAATCGGAACGATTTGCCTTGGACGGAGCTGTTCCAATTAACCGGCTTGCACTGTATTTGATTCTCTTTTATTTTTTTATTTACCTATTTATTCATTTATTTATTTTTTCATTTGTTTTCTGTTTCGTTTTGTATTTTGTTCTTTTTTTGTGTTTTACATTGGAAAATCTTTTCCAATTGAATAGAATTATCAAAGTGTCACAGGTGTACGAGGAACAAACATTATGGGTATACAATCTGATATCTTAAGACAGTCTTTTATACGTATGTCCCTGAGGTATTGTTGCCGATTTTTATGCCTCTGCTCTATAGAGTGTTTAGTTTTCAGTCATTACTATTTCAACCCTCCAAAGAGAAATTCAGAAATTAACCAATTTATTCTCATTCTCATTGTTTGGATGACGAAGCTATTCATTTGAATCTAAAGCTAATTTTGAATAAGAAACAGCTGAGTGAAGTGGAATGAACAAAAATTAAATTTTGCATGGATATTCCATCTTTGTTCTGTATTCTGTGATTGATAATATTGATAAAGTTTTAAACACACCATGTCAGGCTATTCATGTTTTATTGTCTGTTTTGTTTTCTTCACTTAGTACATTGATTCTATATAATTATTTTTTTACTTTTTTTTGGTAATAATTAGAATGGTTATGACTATTAAGAACATGTTTTCAATATTTAAATATTAAATTAATGATATTTTTAATATCTTGACCGCAAGATTTTTGCTTCCACTTCCCACTATTCTCAATTCTTCACAATTTTTGTTATCAAGAGGATAATCTACTATACATTTCTTTCCACAGGAGGAAGAGGAGTCGAAGTAGAAGCCATGACAGATACAGAGAAAGAAAGAGGTAAGTTTTTAAGTATTATTTCTATTCTCCAGTAGTCTTTCATGTTGGAAATCAAAAGTATGCAAAAGACAATTGTTATAATGTTGCATATGATATTCATGACATCATTTAAACTTTATTGAAGTGAGTCTTGTCTAAATATAGTTCACATTCATTTTGCTTAAAACTGTTTTCTTTCTTTATTGTGATCATCACTCTTAGCCTCTCTATATATTCAGATCTCGAAGCAGAG
Source organism: Aegires albopunctatus (assembly GCA_032466395.1). Taxonomy (NCBI): domain Eukaryota; kingdom Metazoa; phylum Mollusca; class Gastropoda; order Nudibranchia; family Aegiretidae; genus Aegires; species Aegires albopunctatus. The sequence goes on along the minus strand of JASKDV010090007.1, from coordinate 8,732 downwards.
ACAGACGTTCAAGGAGTAGAAGTAAAGAAAGAAGAAAGCGTGATTATGATCGAGATCGTGAGCGTGATAGGGATAGGAGGAGGAGTCGCAGTAAGGATAAAGACCGAAGGAGGAGGAGTAGATCCCCAAGGAGGAGGCGCAGCAGAAGTCCATTGAGGTAACTATGAAGAATAATTCATGAAAATTAATCATAGTGTATTTATCAGCTTTTGCTTTGCATACATCTTTTTCTTTTAATATTCTATCAGATAATTGAATCAATTTGATTTATAGTTCATAACACATAACTGATGGTTTTCTATTCAAGATAAGGAATTCTTTCACCTTAAGAGCATATGCTCCTTGAAGGGAATATGATAATTTTATAAAGACAATAATTAACTGTTACCGCAAAATAACCTGCTAACTCCCAGTTTGATTCTGATAATCCAATTCACTGTAATTTTTGCATTTGATAAATGAATTTACCCTGTTTCTTTCTTCTCCTTTTTTCAATACAGAGAAAGAGAACCAGAATTAACTGTTGAAGAGAGAGATATCCGTACCATTTTTTGCATGCAGCTCTCGGCTAGAATACGCCCTAGAGATTTGGAAGAGTTTTTCTCATCTGTTGGCAAGGTAGGCTTGTATAATTCTACAAATTGTAGACATACAGGGTGTACCAAATAAAGGTAACTTGCAAAAAGTGAAATACCTAACTTATCAAAGCTACTATTGACATGAAATTGTGTGGTCAAGTATAGATCATTCAAATTCATTATATATGATGAAATTATTATATTATATTCATGGACCTGGATGCAATATTCGGCTCACACTATCAGTTTTGCTCACCACAGCGTCCGTACGCAAGTCTTGAAGTCTTGAAAAAGTCTTGAATTTTGAGCAGGCAATACAAGACTTGAAAAAATTCATGAATTCATGTGGGGACTTCTCAAGAAAGTAAATATTCTCGTTGATTTGTTGCAATTCTGCTTTCCTGTGGCTAAATCTAGATCTTGTTCAACAGATCTACAAATCGAAATGTGATGTATAAAATTAGACAAAAATAACAATTAGATCTAGTCCTACTACACTATCAGATATGCTCCTTGCAGGATCGTAAGAAGCATCAATTGAGAAATATTGTCTGATGAATGTGTAGTGTAGATGTACACGAAACTTCGAAGTTGTGGCTTAAACTATATTGATCTAAGTATCTTTTTATATTTTGTGATGCTTCACAAATATTTTTAATTTTGTGTTAATCACTCTGTGTGTTTTATGTTATAATTACTATTATGAATAAATAAATATATATATCTATATATATATATATTATGCCTCAATGTAAGATTTTGTCAACGAACCTGGTGGAATTGCCCATATATTATATATATAATGATATGTAAATTTTTGATGCCTCTTTATACTTTTAAATCTTTTATCTAAGTATTGCTACTCATTAGCATATGTTGTTACATTATCTGAAAGAAAAATTGAAATCACATTCCCTTTTGTATCAGTAGTATCACTCTCCTATGTAATTTTCTACTCCCGATTCATTTTTGTTCCCAGGTCCGTGATGTTCGCCTTATAACAGATAATAAAACAAGACGTTCAAAAGGTATTGCATATGTAGAATTTGCAGATCCTGAGTCTGTTTCCTTAGCATTGGGATTGACAGGCCAGAAGCTTTTAGGTGTCCCTATTTTGGTTCAGCAATCACAAGCAGAAAAAAATCGAGCCTTACCTGTTACCCAAACACAGCAACAGAAACAAGCTTCAGAGGGACCCCTGCGTCTTTATGTTGGATCTCTTCACTTTAACATCAATGAAGACATGCTGAGGGGTATATTTGAACCGTTTGGAAAGGTACGTGCCCATAAATATCCTATTTTTCTTTGTACTTGTATTTTGAAACAGGTGTCTGCCTCGTATATCTCTTATCAATTTGCTGAAATATGGCAAAACTGCCTGTCAGAAGTAGGCATCTTAATAACTAAATGCCAAGCCACATGATGACTTCAAATCATGGAGGGACAAGCATAACGTGGAGGTGAAACCATACGACGTCACTGCTACCCTCAATGCTAATTTCATTTGTCATTACAACTTAGTTTATCTGTGCCTGCTTTGATTCTATTAAGATTTCCTAAAAAAAATGTCCCCATTTTTTCTTTCTGCAGATTGTTGACATTAAGATCATGAGAGACCATGATTCCCAAAGATCTCTTGGTTTTGGATTTATTAGTGTAAGTTGACTTTGTGCTTATTTTGTTGTTAGCCATTTGCAGATGTTGTCCAGCATAGCATGATATTTCTTTAAGTGGCTACATTAAAAAAATTCCCCTATAAGCCATGACATTTGACACCCAGAGATAGTGGATCATGAAACAAGCAAACAGATCATTGCAGATGTAGATTAAAATGCTGACAGGCCTAACAAATATTTCTAGTTGGGAAAGGTCTTAAACAGGGAGAGGATTTGAAACCCAAACAACTTCTATTTTTCACCGCTCAACATCTTGAACAAAACTTCTATTTTTCACCGCCCGACATCTTGAATAAAACTTCATTTTTTGCTTGTAAAAAGCCAAGCATTTGGATTTATATCAATCGGTTTGAACCTTTTTACGGCAAAATGAATTACTATCATAATGAAATAACTAAAACAACTAAAACATTATATCAATTTTTTGTTTGTTATTTTTTTAGATGAGGAATAATAAAATTGATACTGATCTTTTGATTGTGGAAAAGTTCTTGATATGCAATGCCCCCTAAAGTGTATTTCTATTGATACCAAATATAGGCCTACTGTATGTCTTGTAGAAACATTGTTGAAAAATCTTAAAATTCAAGCATAGTACTATCATTAATTTGTGGTCTCAATTTAATTCCATCCAAAAGTGGTAAGTAATTCTGGAGATAAATAATAAATAGATACTTACGTTTTCATAAACGCATGTACTTAAGAACTACTTTTTACATTTCTCTTAGTTTGCTAATGCTGACGATGCTAAAAAAGCTTTGGATCAGTTGAATGGCTTTGAACTAGCCGGTAGACCAATGAAGGTAGGTCATGTAACAGAACGATCGGAAGGTGGCCAGAGTGGACCTAACAATGCTGGTGGACAACTTGACACTGATGAGATGGACAGAGCTGGCATTGACCTTGGAGCCACTGGTCGACTTCAACTTATGGCTAAACTTGCAGAAGGTAAGAGACCTGCATTTTAATTAGGGTCATTCAATACATTGTTAACTCAGTTCACAATAAAGAGGTTCCTTTGTTGCATTTTATGTGTGCAATGGTTCAGATCACAATGGAAAATTATCCTACACTATTTGAGATATATTATCTATGAGTATATATCGTTAGCCTTTAAAGAGCCACATCTTTATTGAGGCTTCTTCCAGTTCACCTTAGAAGAGCCAGAAGCCTATATTTAGTCTCAAGCTAGCCAGACAAGGGTGATGGAAACTTTTAACTTAAGTGCAGGAGAGCTTGACTTCTTTAATTGAAATTTCCATTCACTTTATATGGTTATCTCTGACATAAGAAACTTTAGAAGATATTTTAGAAACCACCAATGAGATTGGATTAATTCATTAATAAAATGATGATTTTAACAACCTTTGCCTCATCTTACCACAAGAAGCTAGAACTTTTATTTAAGGAGTGACAAAATGGCTGACATCTTAGATATTCAACTTCCTGACAGCCTTGACTTTTCCTCGATTAATATTTTTTTTTGTGTGTTATATAATAGTATCATACGCTAATGACATTTTTGTGTATAAGAATCTGCCTTTTTCAAATGAAAGGCAGTAATTACAATGGCGATTGGCCTGCAGTTAATGCCTTTCATTTGAAAACAGCAGGAATGTTTATAATTAACATATCAAAATTTTTTATGCATACAATATTTCTCTTACATCTGCCTTTTTTAATGTTTTAAAAACCAGGCACTGGATTTGAAATCCCACAATATGCTGCTAATGCTTTGAACATGGGAAATCCATCTGTAACTATAGGAGGCCTCCCTGTGGTTAGCAACCCTGCTTTGCAAGCTGGACTTCAGACTACTACTCCAGCAGCTCCCGCCCCACCTCCAACTACAACTTCAGCAAATGCTCCACCAATTGCTACCCAGTGTTTTATGCTATCAAACATGTTTGATCCAGCCACGTAAGAAAAGTTGATAGACCTATTGTTTTTGGAGGTTGGAATGTATAGAAGTTAATATTTCTTAAGCTGTGAAAATGTGAGTTCTGTCAGTGGCAATATTTGAGCTGTCAAAATCATTAACTCAAATTAAATTTGTAGAAGTTTATTGCCCACAGAATTACATTTATAGACCTAGAAAAGACATTGTCATGTGGGAGGAATCAAAGAGCTACTTCTAGGCCAAACAAATACTTCCACCTTAGGTGTCAGCCATTTTTCCATTTTAATTCCTCTCTGTAATTGGCCAATGGCATATAGCTAATGCCTCTTCTAGATCTATAAATAGTATTCTGTGATATTGCCTAACTCACAGATTTCAACAATTTAAAAGTACTAAATTGCTCCTAGCACATGCCATTGACTGCATGGCTTAATCCTTTAGAGTCATTTGCCTTGATAATTATGATTCTGTCTTTAAAGCATCTACGACTGAGTGTAACCTTTAAATAGTCAACCCATATCAAATTATATGGGTTGCTCTAAATTCTCTGATTATGATAGTAGCACAGTGCAAGCCAGTTAATTGGAACAACTTGAGAGGGTTTGTCCAGTTAAATGCTTTGCCTCAGACACTTGTCTCAAGATTAGAGGCCATAGTCTTTGATAACGTTTTATTTTTTAAATTTAGCAACGGCTCCATTACAGATTACTTCAGAAAGTGAGATGCTTGACAATTTTAAAAAAAAATATATGTTACTTGTCAATAATATGAAAAAAAAAAGAAAATTAAAGAAGACATTGTAATACAGTACAGTCTGCTCTCTCTCTAATCCAAACACCTCGGTTCCCAGCAATTTGTTCGGATTACAGATTTTTCAGGATTAGGGAACATTAAGAAATGATAAGAAAACCCTAGAAAATGGTTTGGATTACAGAAGTCCAGATTAGAGAGAGCAAACTGTATATACAATGCAGAAGGCAATGTTTTCCCTTATTGCATGCTATGCACCCAAAAGTTTAGGCTCACTAGTGAAATTAGGCATTTTTGGTTATTCCAAATTCCCAGTTAATCCAAATTTTTTTCAGAAACCTGACTGATTTGGATTAAGCGGGTTCAACTGTATAATGATTACCCACTTGATGTGGATATGCATGCTAATGAGTATAAAAGTTTTGTGTATTAGAGATCTTTATATCAATTTGTTTTTTTTTTGTTTTTTTTGTTGGTTTAGTTTTTGTTCGTTTTTTTATCATTAAAGACCATGACAGTTATTCTGTTCTATTTAAGCGGTGTGCATTCCAAATAATTCTGTGTTAAATGTTATGTTCTAATCAAATCACAATTCTAAATATTGAGATGGAATGTAATTAGATTTATATAGTGCCTCCTAGATAATAAAAAACTGCTCAGAATGTAAACAGTTAGTTTCTGCCAGGCTATTTTAGGGTGTTTTATTTAGTTTTAAAAATCTGAAAATTTCACATTTGTTGAAACTCTTATTTTCTTTTCAGGGAAACAAGATTGAGTTGGGATCAAGAGGTTCGAGACGATGTCATTGATGAATGCAATAAGCATGGAGGTGTTTTACACATATATGTTGACAAAAATTCACCTCAGGGAAATGTTTATGTCAAATGTCCCAGTATATTAGCAGCATCAGCATCAGTGAACTCCCTACATGGACGTTATTTTGCTGGTAAGATTATTGTATTAGTGGATGAAGATGTCCAAAGAATTTAACATTAATGTTTACAGTATGGGAGTAGTATTTTTCATATGTTTTTTGTTTGTTTGTTACTTGTTAGGATAGGATGAAAAATTAACATCAATTTCTAAAGCATGAATCACATGTAGTCTAAGCCATTTTATTTCCCTGTAATAGTCAATTCTTATTGTTCATTATCATTATTGTTATTATAATAAATTATGGCCTGAAAATTGCGCGACTTAAAAAGCTTCATTGTTGTTAATATGGATAGTATACGTCACAAATTCATTTATTTTACATATCCTAGGAAATACTTGATAACGTAACTTTCTGGGAAGTCCTGGGATGCTTTGTGTCATGTGAAAACAAATATTACTACCCTTTTCTGGAAACTTAATTAGTGACCAATCCTCCTGTAGCGAAAGGGTTATTGGCCATGATGGAATTAGGGATTAAGTGAGTTTTCAGGCAAATTGTTTAACGGATAGATTTTCTTGTAATATTGATGTTTGACATCTTTAACCCCTGATGGTTTAGATGGGAGAAGTATTATTATCATTGAAACATATTTCTATTGTACAGTGCTCCATTTTTAGCTAATAATCTATGATTTATCCTCCTCGCATCATCCTCAGGTCGGGTCATTACTGCTGCATATGTCCCCCTTCCAAACTACCACAATTTATTCATTGAAAGTATCCGTGCCAACCAGTTACTCATGCCATCGTCACAGGCCCTCACAGGATCCTATCAGACTGGATTCATGGCCCAGCCTCCAGTTCGATAAATGTATTGAAGACACTTCCTCACGATGTTTTGTTACTTTGGAATGTGAAGAATTTTTTTCTTTTAATTCTTACTTTTCCCTTCCCATCCAATCATAATTATAGTGCAGCCCGCTTATAGAGACATGGTTGGGACCACCGTTATTTTGTCGCTACAACTATAATCAAAAGTTTATCCTATCAATGGATGAAATTAAGGAATGATAAAGGGAGGTCACTCAGAAAAGCTAGAATGCTAAGTCATCAATTTAAGAAGGTTAATCATAAATTGATGTTTGGCCTTAATCAGGACCTTTTTTAGAGATTGGTATCTGATTTCATTATAAGTGGGCTGCATTGTACCATTTCTTCATTGCAATCTTGTCTAATTTGTTTTGAGGTAAGCTTTATGTCAAAAAAAAACAACAAAAAAACAAAATACTGTATTGTATGATGAAGATGTATATTACAGAGGCACATATAGGTCTTGTCTTTTTGATCATGTGCCTTATATTGATTTTATTATTGTATTGATTTTATCATTTAAACCAGTTCCATGTTACACTGCTGTATGACTCTTTGTAAGTGAATATGTAAAAAATTTGGTCAGAGACTTGTAAGTTCACTTTTTAGTAATGTAATGTCAGTCAGTGTGAGTTAATTTGCTGATGTCAATGAAATTCAGTATCTCAAGTAGCTGTGCACCTCATATCAAATTATAGCCTAATAGTGAAATGTTATTGCCTTCCATAAAATATAATATATGAGTTACATGCAGTACTGACGACGATGTTTGTATTGTTTAATATTACTTCAATCGATATATTATTATTCATGAATTTCATCATCAGGGTTTATGTATTGAAGGTATTAATTTCCCAGGTTGTTTAGAAACTAAATCAAATATTCAATAAAATTCAAAAGCGTCTTTCAGTTATATTTATATGCAGTTTTACTAATTGTATGTTTAGAATTCACAGATTTTCAGTAGTAGCACCCAATAGAATTGCATTGATGAAATGATTCCATTTATTTTCTCTGTATATTCCATATTCCATCATTCATCTGTAAACAGCAATATGCTTCACTTTTTTCCCCCCACTATTGTATGTTTCAGACATTAAATACCTCAGTGCTTATTATACCTGTCATATTTAGTTTAGCAACAACTGTTTAATTATTAATCATGTATAAATGGTTTATAAGGACTTGAATGACAATTTGCAAGATGTTGAAAGTAAATGTGTGCAAGATATGTTGATGGAATGTATACCTATACTATATTAGTTGTTTGTCTCTGAAACAGTACAGTATAGAGTATAAAAATAAAGATAAAAAATCAACTCTTATGGTTTCGTATTGCTTTTGTAATGTTTCAATTTCAAAGTGGATGAGTGTTGCTTTGGTTTCATTTATGTCATTTTTACCAGTTGAATTTATTGATTATTCCAAGGCATGGTGTTGATTAATAAACTTGAAATTTGTGGTAACTAGATCTAGACATTGAATGTGAGGCCACAGTTGAGTAGAAATAGAATAAGAGAGCAAAGATATTGTATAAGCAACTCAACCAGATAAAGACTAAACAAAACACAGTCGATGTTTCGATGGAAAAATCTTTATCAAGACAACAAACAAAGAATCAATGGAACACAATACACTTATCTTATGGGTCCAGAGGTGATCCAAAATGATTTTGTGTTTTGTTTAGTCTTTATCTGGTTAAGTTGCTTATACAACATCTTTGTTCTCTTATTCTAGTTTCAAGATCTAGACAGTAGGCCTGTAATATGGAAGAGGCTAGGGAGACCAGGATTTTGGTGTCCCTAGCCACATTGGCTCCGCAGACCAAAATTTTTGGTGGTGTCGTTTGAAGTAGGTCTATGTCAGATATAAACTTAATCAAATTGAACTTGGCTTAGCCATGCAATGTGAACACAACTATTAGTTAAGTAGGCTACTAAAATGACAAACATATTCTCTCTAGAGTCTAGAGATACATAATGAGATTTTTTTAAACGTAAAAACTAGGCAATGATTGCCTGAACTTAAGTAAAAAATGCGAAAGTGAATTGTGACGACGTCTTCCTTGCAGAGGCCGAGCGA
>JASKDV010089896.1:0-14912 GCA_032466395.1 Aegires albopunctatus | reverse complement strand
CTCTCTCTCTCTCTCTCTCTCTCTCTCTCTCTCTCTCTCTCTCTCTCTCTCTCTCTCTCTCACTCCTAGCGTACATCGGCCTTAGAACTGAGCACAACCAGCTATAAACGAGTTACCGGCAACTGAGAGCATCTGGGGGAATCTGACCAGTTTGCGAGTCTAGACGGTGTGCGCCCTCTTACCACTGACAGTGCACAGCTGATCGCTCAGTTGCTGCCAGTTCTACATGTTCTACTTTCTCGCCACTGGTTCCACTCAGTTGTGCTTGCCCACTTCGATGTGCGTCTCGTTACAACCAGTGGTAACCTTTGACCGAGCACGTGTTGTAAAAATGTTGAAGATTTACGTTACATACGACTCACCGTGGGCGCAGCCATCTTGAATAGGTCACATGATTTCAAGCACCCCCTAGCGTACTCTTCACTGATTACAATCCAGTCACTGCTAGTCAATGTCAATGAGTGCGCAATTGTGACTGGAGGCGACTGAGACTGCTTAGAACTTCACAGTCGCTTATTTGCCCATGTACGCACGTGTTAAAACTGACATGTGCGGAGTCTGCCAGTTGCCTTGTCAGTGTACGCTAGGCTTAACAGAAATGTCTTGGCAATTTTAGAATGATTGTGACAATGATTTGATTTGTTGCATATAAATATATGAAAAGGTTTTATAATTTAAATATTTCACAAATTATTTGATGAATAACTCTTTTCTATTGAGACTGAGAAAAATCACATTCTTCTTTCAAGATTAAATTTGAAGACAAAGAGACACAAGATACATTCTGGTTTTCTTTCAATGATGCTGTCCAAGTTGATGATGTTTCAGATGGTTGGACAGAATTCCCAGTCATATGGCCAGGAGTTTTTATCCTTCCAGGTAAAGTTAAATACCCATATAATGAGATACTTCTACTGAAAACGTTATAGATTCACCTTAGGGGACAAGAAAGTTAGTGATTATTCATCAAGATTTTTATTAAATAACTTTCAAAAATGTGGTTTTGTTTTTGAAACATAAGCATGCAGTTGTTTTTTTGCCAAAGAATCAGTTTAAAACTAAATTTTTGTATCAATTCTCTACCAAGAAAACTTTGAACTTACAATGCTTGCTTGAAAAAGATTACAGTCTGCCCTCTCAAATCCGGACTTCTGTAATCCGAATACCTCTGTAATCCGAACTATTTTCTAGGAACACATTTTTAAAAAAAATTAATTTATTAATGTTCCCTAATCCGGAAATTTCTGTAATTGCTGGGAACGAAGGTGTTTGGATTAGATAGGGCAGACTGTATATTGTTCCAGCAGTTAGGAACTAACAAAGTAATGTAAGTAAAACCGATTTTACCAAGAGTCAAAGGGTACCCATAACTTTTGATTATATCTTTAGTTTTAAAAGGAATTTTTCAAAATTAATTCAAATAAATACTGTTTTAAACTCATATAAAATTTGAAATGTCTTAACTTGATATCAGATTTTATATTGGTCTTTTAAAAATTCTTCATTTCTAGTTGTGAGCTACAAAATTACAGTTGAAACAGGAGATGATGATGATGCAGGCTCATCTGCCCAAATTCTCATTCAAATTGAAGGCCAGATGGGAACTACTGGATATCGGACACTGAAAGATATGAAAGATGAAAAGCCAAAGTTCCAAAAGGGACAAGTAAGGATTTAAACAATGTCACTGAAAACGCTCTAAGAGACCATTCATTGTAATTTATGTTACATTCAGCCTAAGAAGTTTATTGATGATGACTTTATTAGTTATTCTTACAGATATGAATATTTGACGGTAATGAAATGAATTTTGTCAGGATGTTTAATGAGGGATATCCATTTTAGATTACTGATTTTTTAAAAATGAATATTGGTACTTTCAACATTTACTTCTTTTTATGATAGTAGCTTGTGTGAAATATAAGTAAAAAATATTTGTTGTATTATCTTTTTCACTCAGACTGACACATTTGTAATCAATGCTGTAAGTCTCTTGAGCATTCACAGTGTTACAATTGGTCATGTAGATCAAAGTTTAGGTAGGTTTTGGTTACTTATCACTATATCCCATTAAAAAAAAAAATAGGATAATATTGTATTTTATATAACGCTTATCGCCAGGGGACTTTAGCCTCTAAGCGCTTTTACAATTTTTCACTTCCTCTGGCCAACAGCAACACGGAACACATAGGACAAGACCAGCAGCCTCTTAGGCACTTATACAATTTTCAGACACAGACAACACTGTCTTAATGACCAGGTACTCATTCACACCCAAGTTGAGTGAGGTAGATGGGACAAAGTGCCTTACCTAAGGACACATCACCAATGACCAGTAGTCTAGTCACCCAGCCGACCGGTGTCGGTGAGTGGAGCCACATGACTTTCTCATGTACGAACTGTGTTAACAACTAGGCCACTGACACCCCAAAACATTTAAACGTGGACTTTATGTCCTTTATTAATATAATGAGAAGGTTTTTTATTTCTTGTTTACTGACTGTTATACTTGTCCTTACGTTAAAAAAATGCATTATTAACATTTTTGCTTATATTTTATATGCTTACATTTTTATCTTTCCTATATGCAATGAGTTCAATCCAACACTAATGTGTTGATGTATCATTAAAATCACATCCTGTATTTCTAGGTAAAGGATGGTTTCTTAACAAAGTCACAGTGAGACCAAGTAATGAAGAGGAAGATTACATTTTTAATTGCAACAGGTTTGGAGCATTATTACGTAATAATCATACATTTATTCTGTACCAATGCTTTGAAGCCACAGGTTAATTGAAGACCAATGTCATATTTTTCAATATAAATCAAAACTTTTATTTTATATGTAGCCTAGCATTTGTAATTCATGCATCCATTCAAAATTTAATGTTATAAAAGATTTTTGGGAAGATTTTCTAATAACATTATGTTGAAGAAAATCTAACAAATAAACTTGCATTACATTCATACCTGTTTGTAGTTACTCCTGGTATTATTTGTAGTGAGTATCAGTCTTAACTTGCGATATGTGGTGATGTCCAACATTTTTGGATGATCTTGTTATCTTTTCACAATTTTCTTAGCCTCTCTGTATGGCATCGTGGACTAGACAAGACAATGAGCACATTTAGTGGGAACATGCTACCGTATATACTACTTTCTTATTCCTCTTGGTTCCCGCTAGAACATAGGACTAGGATACAGTCCTCCATATCAAGTGGTTTTGAGCCACATTCTTCAGTTCTGCCCATGACCAGCCTATGGTCTTTGCCTTCCCTTTGTCAGATCTTCACCCTTTCTCCTTATATAAAAACAAACTCTTTTTTTCATATTTTTCTAAATGTCATCTTTTCATTTTGATTTGTAACATTAACGATTTTTCTCTTTGAAATTTGTGTAGCATAAGAAATAGCTATTTTAATGCCTTAGAAACTTTTTAATTCCTGCCATCATTATACAGATGGTTTGATGCAGGGAAAGATGATGGTGAGACAATGAGAACATTGTTTTTAAATGATGGTTCTGCCACTGCAAGAGTAACAGATGATGAGGCAACAGCAAGAACGCAAGAGGAGCCTATTGCAGAGGCAGAACCAGACAATGGTCAGCTTTTACCATTTAGATGAAAATAGCACAATTTATATCACAGTATAAAACTTTTAATTCACAAGTAAAGATTATAGTTTTATCATATAATCTTTAATTTCTTTTGATAATTTGTAATGAAATGTTTAAAAATTATTGCTACCAGTTACTAGTGCAAATTACTATTATTACTGGTAGTAAACTATGAGACTCAAACTATGAAGAGCCTCTTTGATTTTTAGCCATAGGTTCCAATAAGTTATTTATAGAGGATGTAAATGTTTTTTTACTACTTTTTGGGCCCTGCTCAACTTTTTGACATTTAACATAACAAATCTATGGATCAAAAAGAATTGAAAGGTCTAAGAACATTTATATTTCAACTCAGATTTCCCGGATTATTGGCACTGAGTCCTTGCCGAAACTCTAACGCAAATTTTCTCTATCTGCCTAAGTGGTAAATTGGTTCTAGGTAAAGCAGGTAATAAAACCTGTGATAGGATGAATTCCCATCTTGGATGAGACTTACCATCCCATATCTCATTTCATGCCAATGAAACTGAGCCAAGCTCCACCCTTATGTGGGACATTGGCTCCTAAAATACATTTACTTACTTACCAGTTACACATGAAGCGTTTATTTATAAAGATATTTATTTACTTTTTAAATTAATCTTTGTGACAGGAGTGCCTTATGAAGTAACAACTGTGACAGGCAATGGAGTTGGTCATGGCACTAATGCTTTAGTTAATATTGTGTTGTATGGAGAGCATGGTAACTCAGGTCATTTGGCTATAGGAGGTGGTGAAAATGGATTTAAAGAAGGAGAAAGCCAACTGTATAAGGTATGCTTCCTAAACGTTTTAAATTGTAAGCCTCTCAAATATGTCCATCCTCCCATTCGTGGCCAATTTGCTTTTCGAATGCTTAATAAAAATCTTCATATGCACTTGTGGACACAAAGTAATTATTGTTAACATTGAGGTTTTTATCTGTTGAGAAGGCCTAGGATTAACTGAGTTGGCTTACTTTCATTGCAGTTTTCATTCTATTCTATTGATATTTTTTCATATAAAAGTATTTCCTCTGTAGAGCTAGATCCAGATACAGTCCTCTTCAGCTAAATCAAATTTGATTTTAATTTCAATCAGGTGCATAGTGATGTGGAAATAGGAGAACTTTTTAAGATCCGAATTGGATTTGACAGTGAAGGAAATGACCGAGAGTGGTACACTGATCTTTATCAATGTCCATCTTGGTGTCCTGATATGGTAAGCAAGTTGTTTTTTATCTTTTTGTTTTTTATATTGTCATTAACTTTCAAGAATCTTGATAATTTTTTTATGCTTTAAGACAATGTCATAAATCAAGTAATTATAGTTTAATCGTGGAATAACAATGATCAATAAAGTGGTTTAATATGGCTTTGTATTTTATTGAGTTTTTAAAAGCATTTTTAGGCTTTAATCTTTCATTTTATTGATCAAGTATTAAATGATTAATTTCATCATTATCAAATGAATTATCATCAACCACAAAATAAATAAGGGATTATTTTGTTTATAGCTTTTCATAAAATGGGTTTTGGTTTTTCTACATCTTCTTATTTTCACCTTAGTAGAGCTTAAATAGATCAATTATCAGTTGCATTACAAGTACACATGCAATGTTTTTGGTTTACCAATAAAATTATCTGTCTTTTCTATGATGTTTGAACTCGTTTTTAGCGTAATAACCGTTTTAGAAATCATTTACACCTACAATTGTATGCATGTCATAAAAATTGGGGACATATGCACATAGGCAGGTCATAGCTGATTAAGTTTGAGAAATCAAACATCTCGCAAGCCTCCTCTTAATGACTTTACTAATTTTGAAATCCTCTTACATTTTCACTGCAAGCAGCCCTTATCAAAAAGATCAAAATCTCCTTGGTCTACTGCCAGACAGAGATCATTTTGTGGCGCCAGGTGTGATTTGATTGCATTGTCAAATGTTCATCGTTAGACTTGGACATTTTGTCTTTTGAACTGGCTTGGGTCATTGAACATGCCTGCTCAAGTCCAGATCATTGCCCCGCCTCCTTTACTATTTTGGTGCATTTGATTGTTAAAGTTACACTTGTCTATCATTTCAAAGTCAACCTGTCATCAGTGCGTCGCAACCCTCTGGTAATATGGCATATCCAAACGCAGGGATTTCTCACTTTGATGATAGTAACAAAGAGATGAGATTAACCACGCAAATAATGCGATAACGCATGTTTGCTAGCCTTAGAAAGTGATCGCTGATAATTATCAACTGTTGGTTGACATTTACTACTGTTTTAAAGTGGCATGATACAGAAATAGTGGGCACTTAGGCGAAATTGATAGAAAAAATTCTGTTTTGATGGAAAAGCGGGCACTTAGGCAAATCGGGCATTCAGCCAGAGGGCACTCTTGTGAAAACTACTGTATTACATATATAAGTATTATGTTAGCTAACGAATTGTATGAAGATCTAAGTATTTCATATTGTAGTCTTTGTTTAAGTGTATCAACACTTTCGCTACTTCTAAAATCTAGATTCAATCTATTCCACAATCTTGCAGTGCTAGGGTAGAAAGAATGACTATGGCAATCATTTTTAGAGGCAGGGATGTTAAATGTCTGACTATCTGAGTTCCTAGTTCTTCTATTACTTTTATTTAGTTCATTTAAATATGTCCCTGTGTAGCATTACATTTAAAACACCTGAAATAATCGATGATCCTTTGACTGGACATAAAAACCAATCAACCAACTATATAATGCGAGAGTACTTTTGTACATTTTAGGTAGGTTTGTATGACATATTCCTGGTTGTAAAATTGAATATTTTGGTTTATTATACGCCACAGATAAAGGTTTGTGATAAGAAGACGGGTCATGAATATGTTTTTGAGCTGAGACAGTGGGTGAGGATGGAAGACGACCATGACCATTGGAAGGAAATTCCCGTCAGAAAGGAAAATCCTTCTCAAATGCTTGTTGGTAAGTCAGATGCATTGTCAATACAATGGATTGTTGAATTTATTAATTCTTTTCTTGAATATGAGCTATAAAATTTCATTCATTTTTTGTTATCATTTTTATCAAAGGAAAAATTAATCCAGATCTATTTGGACATGAATAACAATAATGATAATATTGAAAAAGCACCTATCCTTTTTTTCAAACATGACAATGTCCATAGCAAATTTATATCAATTTAAATTACATAGTTTATAAAAATGGAACAATCTAAATTTGCATAAAATAGTTATGTTGAATAGCCATTTTAAAAAAAAGCTTTTTTAGCACATTCAGTGAAAACACACTTTATAAGAACACTTTTTGCTTTTACATCATGGAGTGACATAGATTAACACAGAATCAATTATTAAATACTTAGCATCTATTTTGTTACAATTATTAAAAATCTTGGCATTAACACGGGTGAATTACAACAAAATATTGTAGTATTTCATCTATTTTTACATTCAGTTTTTGTAATCCAATAGATTGCCTGACATTTGATAAGTTTGATGGTGAGCCAGATAAAGAAATGAAGTGTGATCAATATCTTTTATTCACATTAATCCTGACTTCTGATTTTTCACTTTAAACTATTCCATTGTTTTATTCTTTCAACAGTAAGAGACTACTTTGTAGATGTGCACACTGGCTCAAAGTTTGGATCTGGTACAGATGCCAATGTCTTTATTCAGATTCATGGAGAAAATGGAGACACTGGATGGAGACATCTGCATGGTTCAAGAACAAATTCCAATAAATTTGAAACAGGAGCTGTAAGTGCCCTACTGCAAATGATACAAGTTATTGATGGTATTAGCAATGATTAAAGACATCAAGAGTATATAACAACCACGATAGATTATTTCATGCGCTTAACATGTTTTTAACATTATGGTTTGTCTAAAAAAACAGTGTTACTATTTATCTGATGGTACTAGCATCTTATTTCAAATGTAATAGTCTGGTCTCTCTAATCCAAACACCTCCGTTCCCAACAATTTGTTCGGATTACAGAATTTTCCGGATTAGGGAATACTAAGAATGATAAGAAAAAATTATGTTCCCAGAAAATCGTTCGGATAACAGAAGAATTCAGATTACAGAAGTCAAGATTAGAGAGACCAGACTGTACTGCTATGAATTGTAGCTTTAATGATACCTTAGGACATCTCATTGCATAAACTAGCTTATTTCCAAAAGATATTATGAGATTTCTTTTTTGACATAAAAAAATGTTACTTAGTTTTGAATGTATTTTTAACGGGTCTCCTCAAATTACTCCTTTTAAATAGTTCTACTTAAATCTCAATCAAGCATCTGTGTGAGAATTTATTATTCAACTTTATTCATATTTACCTACTTCTATATTGTCTTTTTGATAAATCTGATTAAGATAAATTTATAATGGGATTACATGAAATTAAAATGAATATCTTTAATTCCCCATTTAGCATGATTTGTTCAGAGTGGAAGCTGTAGATTTAGGTAAACTCTCAAAAGTCAAGATAAAGCATGATGGCTATGGGCCTGGTTCTGGTTGGTATTTGGAACACATCAAAGTAAAAGAATCTGAAGAGGCTAAGGAGACCTATCTATTTGAGTGCAGCAAGTGAGTCCAAATTAATTCATAAGCAAAGTACAATCAATTAATTTGAGTAGAGAAAACATTTCTATCAGAACAAGCTGCTTTTTTTTAAACATTTTGAATCAAGAAGAAGATTTTTTCTTTACATGGAATTTATAGAAGTTTTGATAGTTCTTCCATATTTCACTTTCTCCATATCTTTAAATATGACAAGCCAAACGGTGAATATTAAAAAAACATAACAGCTATTATAAGGAATTTCATATTTTTTATGAGTATCTTTCTATCCATTTCTTACTTTAAGTAATTGGCAGCAGTTTGAAGTCTATGTCATGTTTCCTTCCCATATAAGTGTTTCTATTATTTTCTTGTCGTTCTCCTCGTTAAATCTCTGGGTTTTTTTTAAAATATTGTTACTCTCATGCAAGGCCATGATGGAATAGGGATGTCAAAAAAAAGCAGACATAATTTTTATGAGTTGTAAGTTGAACCAAATATTTATCATTTTTATGATTGATAGATGGCTTGATGAAGGAGAGGATGATCAATCATTGGAGAGAGAGCTTCCTCTTAGTAAAATTATTGGTCAAGAAAGGCCGGAAGAAGCTCAAGAATCTAAAGAACCCAAGGGTAAAGAGCATTAAGAGTTCTATTTTTGTTAAAAGAGCACAATCAAAATGATGTTGTATTTATCATATAATATGAATAAATTCTTGTTCTTGTTTATAGTAGTAAAGCTAGTGTATTTATTTGTTTATTTATTATTTTCTTATGATTTGGATATATCTGGTAATCATGCACTTGCCATTTTCCTATAATGACTATTTAAATTGGGTGGATTTATAAGATATAAAAACTGCATGCAAATTACATCTCTCTACAGTGATTATAACATATCCAAACAAATAGTGTAAAATGAATTTGGTTCATAAAGGAACCTCAGTGATTTAACAGCTTACATATGACCGTAACATAGCATAATTTTGCTCACAATGATGTTATTGGAATCTTTTAATAGATGGAGACTGGCGAATTTTCACGGTCACCAATTCAGAACGTGGGAGTAGCACGGATGCAAATGTGGCGTTGACCGTCATTGGAGACAAGGGTGACTCTGGTTTATTGCCTCTTGCTTCCAAGGAAGCTAATTGCTTCAAAGAGGGTCAGACTGATCAATTTGATGTGAGCCTTTAGATGAGAAAATCTTTGAAAATAAATCCAAATAGAGCAACAACTCAGAGATTAATTTCTTTTTTTTTTTCATTTCATTGGAAATTCAAAATAACAACAACTTTTTTTTTAATTACTTACACCATTATACAACAGTACAGGGGGACCTGTTTTTTTTCATTTTAAATTTCTTTTTAAATTCCTACACATATAAAAAGCTTCACCCCAGCAACTGACAAGATCTCTGTCTAAAGCTAGGTGCCTGCTTTTGCATCTCAGCACATTTAGGTAAAGGTATGTAAAGAACCTTTCCCAAGGACTTCAGTTTATGCTTCAAGCATGAAGTTATTCATAAGACCCATTATACAACATGAGAAAAGGTTCAATGAAAAGAGAGATTGTTCGGTTCAATTCAATTCAAAATACTTTATTCATCTCAAAAGGGATGTAAAAATAGGGGGAGGTAATATGATAGTACATATTATTTATAATAAGAATGAATGAATATTTAAAAAGTTCAAATTTTCAAATTCTTTAATCACAATGTTTGAAGAATGAAATTGTCTGCAAAAGAACATTATTAAATTCTCTCAAAATTATACTTTTTGCAGATATGGCTTGAGCCAAATGATATTGGGGAGATCAAAAAGATTCGACTAGAGCAAGATGACTCTGGAACTCGCTCCTCCTGGAGAGTAGATCAGGTACCAGTATTTTAAAATATAGCAAATGTAATGTACAACACTGAAAAGATCATAAAGAAACTACTAATACATGTACTTTGAGAACGATACCAATTGTCATTTTCAAATAACATTCAATGTTGAGCTCATATGATCTAAAAATTAATCGTAGTAAAACCAGTGATTCCTAGAATTTATCAATTGAAAGGTTTTTGTTCCAAAGAAGGTTTTATTTTAGCATAATGTAGACATATGTCTCTTTATCTATAATAAATTATTTCTAAACTTTGTTTCTCCTCACAGACTGTTAATCTAAAGACATAATTCTTTTTGTTTTGAATAGCATATACTTATGCTAAAAGATATAAAGTCAAATGATAATGAAGAATTAAATTTGAGCCACATAAGTGAAATTTCATGCAGATTTGATGCATATTATCATTGAATGTTCTTTTATTTTCTTATAGCTCATAATGGAAAACTTGTTCACTAGTTCAAAGTTGATATTTAATATAGACAGATGGCTCTCAGCTGATCATAAAGATGGGGATAGTGTTTATGAAGGGGCTGCAGAGTATCCAGACAGGCAAAAGCCAGAGGGTATGATGGACTTTCTTTTTCTGTATCTTTAACTCTAACAGTTCTGTTTTTATGATTTTATAGATTAAGCCAAAGCCTATTAACATCATGTTGATAAAATAATATTCAAATTTTCATATTTGTTATCCCTTCTTTGAGTTATATGATATGTAAAAGCTTCCTAGCAATGTTAAAGACGTAATGTTTAATTTAATTTTAGATTGAGATTTCAATATCTTTTTTCTTCAAAACATGTGAAGCATACATTTCAAAATTTTAAACAAATGTTAGTGAATGGCGCCTTTAACTTCATCTTAACTCTTTCCCTACCGAAAAACGCATTTTGCAGGGGTTTTTTTCACAACGGTTTTACCCCATGAAACGCATTTTGCGTTTTTACACTTCTGCTATTCTTCTCATTTCCCAACCTATTATCTCAGAAAATTATATGTCAAATTGTTTCCAACCCTCATATTATGAAAGCTCATTCATTTTCCTTCAATTTCATATGCAACACATATAACTTTTCATTTGAAACAAGAGCACACAAACACCATATTTCTATAACAGTCAGGGTCATAAAGAAAATGGCTTGGTCCAACCGTGGATTTTGGGCCAGTAGGGAAAGAGTTAAACAACAAATCATATTTTGAATTGTGAAAGTCTCATGTGCTATTTATAATGCATTTCAGTGTTTAAGTATGTTGTGAAAATAGTCACAGAAGATGAGCCAGAAGCAGGAACCAATGCCAAAGTTTATATTAACATCATTGGTTCTAATGGAGATACTGGGAAGAGGTGGTTGAGGCATGATGTAGATAACAGACTACACTTTCAAAGTGGACTGGTCAGTGTTCTTACCTTTAGTTTATTGCTTGTATTGCCCACCACTATCATATCATCCCCTGTTACCTAGATTTCTATCGGTTTTACTATTATTTACTACTTCCTTGGCTGACAGCAACAACTTTACTGATAGAGGGATTGTAATGAGAAAGATAATGGGTTGAAAAGGATGAATAATATGGAGAGGGGAAATTCAGAGTTTGAAGGGGATGATAAGGAATTGTTCTTTAGGAATGGTAGAAGAAAGGGTTGTCAGTATTTATTAATTGCACATACCGGTATTGATTTACCCCTCTGCATATATATGTTATAACTAAATTATGCTTCTCCTCACAGACCAACCTATTTTTAGTTGAAGCTGTTGATCTTGGAGAACTAGAAAAAGTTGTTATTGGCCATGACAAATCTGCCAAGGGATCCGCTTGGAAATTGCAGTGTGTAATGGTCCGCAAGTCTATGTCTGATAACCAAACTGTCGTTTTCCCATGGGGAAAGTAAGTACTATCCTTTTTTTTTTTAATCACCTGAACTCATGATTTTCTAATAGTCTGCGATTGTGTAACTACAAATTCTCCATCAACCTATATTATATTATCATTCCATAAACAAAAGAAAAACAAATAACCACCATTTTGTGACAGCTTTTAAGAATTTGTTTTTTAATTTATTTAAGAAGCAATTAAAATAATAGTACAATTTTGTTAGTATTTCAGTCTTTTACCATATTCAGAATGCTTTTTTTTTTTTCTCTTTTGATATGAATGTGATAAATAGATAAAAGTTGCCTGGAAGTATCTTACAAGTATAAATAAAGAAAATAAATGTTAGCTATGCTTTAATTGAAATTGATCATAGAATCTGGTTTTTATAGAAAAAAGATTTTCTTTATAAGAACCAAAATAATGATATTCTTAAATTACAATATTCTGATAAGAAGCTCATTTCATGACATATCATAAGAATTTACAACAAAATATATAATATAATAGGATAAAAAAAGGTATTAACATTTAAAAAAAAAATTTTTAAAAACACATCCTGCACTGTAAGACAGAAATAAACATTTTTCTCTTCAAAATTCTCACCAAACATTCAATCTAATAAACATTTCAATTTTATTTTTGACAGCTATTGTCTAAACAGACCTGCAGGAGTAAATTGTCTTTAATTTAAATCAAACATCAAACCATATGGGAAATTAAGTTTCAAATTGTATTTCGTTAAATCATCTGTGTTTAAATTGTTTATTTGTTTAGTTAAATTATTTCACAAGAAATAATCTGTGAAAAGGAAAGAGAAATATATCATTTGTAATAATAAAATACTACCTGGTAGAAATAACAATGCACTTATATAAATCACTTCTTTCATTATCACCTTTTGTTTGCATGCAAAATCCTTTTGACTCTTTCTCTCTACACATACCCATTGCCAATAAATATAACTTCTTCACTGGTAAAGCCTGCATTTTTTTTTTTTTTTTTTTACTTTATCTTCATTTGTGACATCCTGTTAAAGTTCAGTCATCCAGTTGATATAAACTTTAATTCTATGGAGTGATTATTTTTAATGTGGAAATAAATTGACGATATGATATGAGTGAGGTCTATACAAAAAGTATTTTGATTTTTTGCGTAACAGCCTCAGAGATAAATACAAAGGACGGTGAAAAAAAAGAAAATATGAAGGAAAATATGACACACCAGAAAAATTGTCAATCATTCAGAATCCAATAGTAATCAAAGTTTATACGAAATTTAATAAGGAAAACTAAAAGGAGAGTAAATTTTGAAAGATAGTACCCATCCTTATTCCTTTATACTAAAGCAAGTGCTAGAAGAAGTGCCTTTATTTATTTTTTATGACTCAAATGGAGAGCTATTTTAGATCTTTTCTTCCGACTGCCATAAGAATTATTAATGTTTGAAATGTATACGCTTATTTAAATAAAAGCTTATTACAATTTTCGACTGAATATTCACAAATGAAGGGTGTTTGATTAGCTGTAGTACTGTGAAGGTTCAGGTGCTTGTATATTATAATTTCATATTGTATATACATAAAATTTTCATATACCTTTTGTTTTGTTTTGTTTTGTTTTGTTTTATTATCTATATATTTTTACCAACATAAAAATACAATTATAATTTTTGTTAAAGATTGATAAAGTTAAAAGTATTTAATTGAATTAAATATTTGAAGGTGATAATATAAGAACTTGCACAATTAATTATTTATGGCCTGTTTCTTCGAATTAGAACATATGTAATGGAAAAGAGTTTGAGATATTGATATCACAAGACAGTTCATGCAATGCATGCTCTTTAATTTGATACCAAATCTATTAAGAATAGACTATCCATTATGAAGATATGATGAAAATATAGAGATGGGTCAGAAAACCAGTTTTCAATGGTTTCGGGGATGAATGGATAGCTGGAAATTACAAATTTGTTGCTTCTATTCTACTAATTTGCATCAAATTTTGCATACATTTACTATGAGATAGTATCTAGCACTTGTTAAAAAAACATCACTATAAACTTAATATAAACCAAGTTATATTATACTTCATTAGGCATGACCAACAGTTTCACATCATTACCCAAACATATATCATGGAATAGGATAATTATAACACAATATGGCATTATTCCTCTTATATGACCCCGCCTATATGCAAGACCCAAAGCAATTCAAATTCATCAATGCAATCACCCATCCACTTATTCTTGTCAATCATATATATTATGACCAGATGACCATTGCATATCCTATGTGTTAGCAGATAAAAACAAAAGGGAGGTTCTTAGCTTTCTTTTTATACCTAAGTGGTCCGGTACAGGATATATCTCTATATTGAATCTAAAGTTATCAAAAATGTGTTGTTGTTTTTTAATTACTTGGATGAAACGGGCATTTAGAAATATGCAATTTTTATCATTAATCTTGTTAATATCGTTAATAACATATTCATTTTATGAAAGTTAAAGAATTGATCATTTGAAAACCACCATAAACTATGATTTATCTTTAAACCGCTCTAGCTCAAAAAGGGCCTTGTGACATATGTACCGCTTTGAAGAAACAGGTCACATTTTATCACTGTTAATACCATTTTACAAAAACTTTGAGATAAATAATAATAATAAAAATAAAATCTATATTTTTTTAAAATAGACTTTTTTCTGTATGCGCTCTAGCACCGCAACTGATACTCTTATCGACTTGAAACTTTCTGTGTGCCCTAGTTATCCGCTCAATGTGTTACAAGGATGTAATTTGTCACCTCATTCGGTTGCTAAGTATTTTTTTGACGTTGGTTTGTGTCGTTATCAAACCCACTAATCGGCCTTTTGTCGCCATCTTCAAACTTTTTAGTCGTGACCGCTCCCTAAAATCAAAACAAACCATTGGCATGACT
>JASKDV010089895.1:0-24630 GCA_032466395.1 Aegires albopunctatus | reverse complement strand
TCTCTCTCTCTCTCTCTCTCTCTCTCTCTCTCTCTCTCTCTCTCTCTCTCTCTCTCTCTCTCTCTCTCTTTTATTGATTATGTAAAAATGCTACAATATTGTTCTCGTCGAGCGTAATGTGCGGCAGACGAAGATTTTATCTATTTTTAAATCCTTTTGGCTTGTTGGGGTCGAGTTGGAATCCCGGATGATTCGCCCTCAACGAAAACGGGGGTCATATGAATGTGAAGGAATCTACGATTTTACAAGGTCGTAAAGAAATTGTTTATAGATCTACATGTACTTTATTTTTTTATTTTGCAGACGGCGGGTTGCTGCTAGCTGCCTCGTGCCTGACCGGCCGTTATTGGTTGGGTTCTTTGTGGTATTACCAGACGCCGGAAAACGCCCCCGATGTTGACCGGTGTACGGCGGGTGTCCAGCTGGAGGCGGGGGTCAGTGATGCCAAGTGGGTAGACAGAACTCGTGTGGTGGTGGCCTTGGACACGGGTAGGTCATATTGAAATTGAATAGATTTATCACATAATTTGTCAAAACATGTGTACATGCTATAATGTTGACAAAAGGTTGTTGATATTTTGTTAAGTTTAGTTGGTTGGGTTTGTCTGTTTCTTCTTCATCACACAAATAATTATTATTGTTTGTTTGTTTACTAAAAAAAAAAAAAAAAAAATGCTAATGAAATTGGGTATGCTAATTATGTTTTATTTTATGGGGTTGGATTTTAGTTTTGTTTTGTTTTGTTTTTTTAATATATTTTGGGTTGGGTTTTTTTTTTTTGTGTGGTGTGGGTATGGGTGTGAGGGGGATGTGTGTTTGTGAGACATTTTCTTTAGTGGTTAGGTAATCTTCATATTTGCTTTTTTTCCCACTATCTCTCTATCTCTCCTTGTTTTTCAATTAAATTGTTTTCCTTTCATTTTAATTGTGGATGTGTAAGTATTTACATACAATGTATGAGGCACTATATTTTGATTTAGATTTGAACATTGTAACAGTGTGATTGATAGATGCGAATCATTGAAAAATATCTTGTTATTGTTAATATTGTAGCAAACATTATGAAACTAGAATTCTTTCCTTTGTGAGCAAACAGACTCACAAGTCATGAATGAGAAAGTTTGCTGCTTGTTCTCTAATCCGTAGGACATGGGAAAGTTTTGTGCGTTTTTAAAAGTTATTCCACTTGCAAAATTTGACACTTGATTCTTTTTGCTTCTCCTCTTTCCAGGGGGTATTGCAGTATGGAACCTAGAAGATGATTATCACACATTTGTTCTAGACCATGCTGCTGCTGGCCATGATGATGTGGCCACAGGTGTTTCAGTCAGCTCAGACAAATCAAAAATTGCTTCCTGTAGCTTTGATAGAAGGTGATCTTTTTACATACTTATTTTTTTCTTTTTTTCTTTCTCTCTGTTTCTTTCATTTTTTTTCTGTCATTGTTTCCTAACTTTTTTCAAGTTTCTTATAATATACTTAGTGTTCAAAAGTAAGCATACACTTTGTTTTCACCTCAGCAACCAAATTCTTTGACCGTTTTAATAGGGCAATGTCAATTTTTCATGTTGCAAATTTATTGAACGAAGAAAACACAATAGAATATTCAGACAATACAATGCATAATTACCTTTGACTTCTTTATGGACTGTCAATTGGGGATATCATATGGTTCTGATATGGTTAGGGGAGGAATCATGGGTGGAAGGAAAACAGAGTTGGTGTGCATTGAGCTTTGACTCACGTCAGAACTCTACATCAGAGATACAGAGCTGCTAACCAATAAAATTTTTTGTCATTTTAATACAAATTTGAGATGAAAATACAAAAATACAAATTAAATGATGAAAGTACAAATTCAACAAATCCACATTTTTGCCGGTTTTTGATCTTGTCACAGCTTAACATTGTTCTCTTAAAAAAAATTTTTTTTTGGGGTTTATTATTCTTTTCATCCACAGTAATCAGTATCAATGAGACAATGCTTCATATGATTTTTTAAGAATTTGTCTCATTTACAGTATTTATTGTGTAATTTTAAATTTATGTATCTTATCAGTATCATTTATTTCTTGTCATTCTTTTAAGTGTACTTTATGGTTTTTATCATACTTTCTCTCATCCCCAGTATCAAATTATGGGATCTGCCGTCAGTTTCATTGTTGTCATCTCATCAAGGTGAAGATATCAAATATCAATATTTTTATTTACCATTGGCTGGATGACAAAACATTGTCCATTCATGATATGGTACTCTCTTTAATCGAGAGATCCAACGTTAAATGAAAAAAATATATATGAAAATTTTCAGAATTAAAAAAAATTCTCACTCAAAAGTACAAACGGACACCAGCCGTTTGACGGACACCAGCCGTTTGATCTATTGATGATGATAATATTAATAATAAATTACTTTTTCCTAGTTAGGCTACATTTAAAAACAAATTAAAATCCTGCCACTTTCTTGTTTTTTGATGATTGGTAGTTCTTTCATTGAATTTTGTGACTGGAGTCTTGAAAAAGTTGTGAAACTTTTGTTTTATGATTGCTGTAGTTCTTTTTTGGCCTTTTCTCATTATCAGCACTGATAATAGCCAAAATGCGATTACAGCGTACTTAAGTACCTCTACCCAACCATGCTACTTTATTATCGGTTAATTTATACTGAATTATTTAAAAAAAAAAACCAACAACAACTTTTGAGTTTCAGAATAAGCGGGTTTAATTATTGTAATAAGCATTACAAGAAATAAAATTTAAGTGAAATGTTTTCAAAGGACATCCTCTATATCTGATGCTTGTTTTGAGTAGCTGTATATCATTAGGGTTATTTTAATGGGAACCCACTTCCTTCAACTAAATTACACTGATTGAACCATTCGTAGCAGTTTAAATTTCAATGAATGTACGCTTCGCTTCTTCATTTGACTTGAATGAAATTTGTCAGACACTAAATTTTGTTTAAATTTTAGTTGATGTTGATTTTGTTTTTTTTATTGGGTTTTTGGGGGATTCTTTTTTTCTTTTCTCTCCTTTCATTCCTCTCTCCTCATCCAGACCTCCCTAGTATTACAGAAAATCTGTAATCATTACAGAAAACCCGTCCAAGATGTACCAAATTACAGAATTACAAAAATTGCCAGTAAAATACAGATTTTTGAGATAAATAAAATTTGACTATAGGATCACTTTGTATCTACTTTTAAACTCGTTTCCTCCAAGCCAACATTCAAGATGCTATAGTTTAGACATCCAGATCTCCATCTAGGCCTAGAATCTTTAGAAAATTAACCATGGAACCTTCTTTGAAGAAAAAAAAAGTGTCACAAGCACTTAAGTTCTAAGACAACTTTCATTATTTACGCAACCATAATATTAATTTATAATTTTTTGCGAAGTAACTGCCTCATTACAGATATTTCTGTCAAATTACAAAAAAATTATGAAGTCATTACAGAATTTTGAATTTCTAACTAGGGAGGTCTGCTCATCTGTAAATTATAAAGGCTCTGTTGGTGGTTGATAATAATTAATACGTTTTATGAAAATTATTTTGATCTTATTTGTCTATAAATATAGCTGGCTATATTGACATTCATTCATTTTTCTAGATGTTTTATTCTTGAAAGACAAATATCTGGTTAAGAGATTTTGTGTCAAGAATACTTAGTTAATTCTTAATCCTCTTTATATTTGCAGCTCATTCAGACCTGGTTTCATGCATAGATTGTCATCCTTCAGATCCACAACTTTTTATATCATGCTCTCAGGTAAGTGGATTTGTCCTAATGCAACATTTTCCAAGCCAACATCATTTTCCTGTGATCAGTCCACATTACCTTGACAATGAGACCATTCAAAACTCAAAATCAGGATTGAATGAAGAAAGGGTTTAGGGTTCGGTCTCTTATATTCTAAGACTAGTTGGAGGCAGGCAGACCGTGGCAACAAATACTTCTATATTGATCTATTTAGTTTTGCTTGATCCAAAGTATATTTCTAAAGCCACCATATTAATGACTATTAAAGATCATCTCACCCATCCATGTAATATTTCAATTGCCACAGTGATGATCCATTCCATGATATCCAACTGATTACATCACCTACATCCAACGCTTTGTCTGAGTGGCACACTTTTACCATAATAGATATACGTGTGACCTGTTTCTTTGAAGTGGAACATTTGTCGCACTGGCCGTTTTGAGCTACAGCGATTTAAAACAATTGAATTCATCAAATTTTGGATTAAGGTTGTTTCCAAACAATCAAATCTTTATCTTGCATAAAAACTATATTACAATTTTTGGGTTCATCTCTTATTTTCTAAGACTAGTTTGAAGCAGACAGACGACCCTGACAACGAGTCTATTATACTTTTGAATAAAATTTTTTTAGATCCAAATTATTTTTCTATAGCCATGTACAGTGGAATCCACATAATTCAAACTTGGATAATTTGAATTCCTGGATAATTAAGTTACAATTAGAATTTTCACGGTTTTAATGACTGTTAAAGATCTTCTCTACCATCAATTAACTTAGTTTCATTACAAATTGGGGCCTTTGTCATAGTAATAAGAGGCTGACATATGATTAAGATCTATACATAAAAGAGAGTGATTGTCTGTCGGTGTCACCCCCATGGGCTAGACCAGAGAAGTCTCAGTCATAAAACTTTGACTGAAGATACAAATCATCCTGATTGTTTGCAAGACAGTTTTTTTCAATAAAGTCATTTGTTGACTAATAAAGAAGATTTTATTTCCTTAATTCCTCTGAAGGAAAAGCCATTTCCAAAAATTTAGTCCTAGGCTGTTCCCTTTATCACTGTTCAGTTTACGTGTTCAATGATGACTTAATATTTTCGAGAATGCGCAGATGATTATTAAGCTTTCACACTAATTTTACAAGTGATATTATTAGAAGTTAGATCTAGACCTAGATCAGTCTATTATTCCATTATATGATGTAAGGTTTGGCCAGAAACATTTTGGGTTGAAAAGGCTTGATTTTTTTAATTTAGGAAGAAAATAATTTATATTCGCTTTAGATCTATTTTGTTGAGTACCAACCGATTGCTGAACGTGGAGCCAAAAATAAGAAAAGAGAGAGCGAGAGAGAGATTATGATTTGCACCTAATTTTACAAGAGAGAGGGGGAGAGATTATGATCTGCACCTAATTTTTAAGTGAAGCTTTAACGGGCCAACTAGTACATATTATTAAAGGGAGTGTTTGTCTGTGTTACGCCTACTGGCTAGAGCAGAGAAGTCTCGGTCATGAAACTTTCACTGAAGATAAAATTCATCCTGATTGTTTTCAATAAAGTCATTTGTTGACTATTGGAGATTGATTTTATTTCCATAATTCCACCAGAAGAATAGCCATTTCTAAAAATTTAGACCTAGGCTGTTCCTTTTCACACCGTCCAGTTTACATGTTCATTGGTAACTCTTTCTCACTAATTTTACAAGCAATATTATTAGAAGCGAGATAGATCAAGATCAATCTATTATTCAATTATATCAAGTGAGTGTTTGGCCAGAAGCATTTTTGGGTTGAAAATTTAGGAAGAAAATTATTTATTATTAGCTCTAGGCCTATTTTGTTGAGTATCAACCGATTGCTGAAGGTGGTGCCCAAAATAGGGAAGGAGAGAGAGATATATATTATGATCTGCACCTTATTTGACAAGTTAAGCGCAACACATGGATATTATTATTAGATAGAGTTAGATCTAGATCATAGACATAATACGTGGAGCCAAAAATAAGGAAGAATATATATATATATACTTCAACCTGAGAAGGAAAAATAGACAGTAAGAGGTTCAACAAAAACGAAAGAGAGAGAGAGAGAGAGAGAGAGAGAGAGAGAGAGAGAGAGAGAGAGAGAGAGAGACACACATCATGACCACCTGATTTTACAAGCGAGGCTGTAATGGGTCGGCTAGTAAATATATAAAACAGTAAATTGAAAAAATGCCAAGCCTTGCAACTAAGTGGTCAAAATTCTGCCAGCCTGATGCCTAGGCCTAGCAATTTGATCAAAGACTTGTAAGTTGGATTGAAATAGTAATTCGAACTCAAATAATCACCATATCCCAAGGAATTTGTCTTAAGTGGGTTTTACTGTAATTCTATAATTGCCACAATGATGATCCATTTCATGATCTTCAACTGATTACATCAACCATATCCAACGCTTTGTCTGAGTGGCTGTAAAATAGTATATGTACTAGAACATCAGTTTATTTTTTCTAGAAGTGACATTATTACCATTAATTTTTGGGAATCTGATTTTGTTTAATTTTGGTGGCTTTTGCTTTTTTCTTTTCTTCCTTCCCCTCTCTCCCAGGAGGTGCTGTGTTGGGTATTGGTAGTCAAACAGTGGTGTTGAAATTAAATTAATTTCAATTGTTAAAATTTCATTCCACTAATCTAACACACCTCAACTGAGTGGCTTCTTGACGCATTTACAGATTTACTCTATATCCTCCTCCTTTAATATGTTAAGATTTTTCAAAGGTGGCGATGAAATAAATCAAGGATTCATCAAACCATTAGGTTTTTTTCTTTAAATGTCATTTTGTGTAATTACAGTATGACAGTATGACCCATGTAATATGTTTTCTGTTTCACTATTAATGAATTATCATAATGCCAAATTTTCCTATTGCTCATCCAGGACAGGAGATTATTACTTTGGGACAGACGGAAGCAAAAACCAGCCTCAGTTTTAAGTAAGTATTTCTTGTGCCATGCCATGTAACCTTATTGTACCTTCTTCATGTTGTCTCATTGCTACTGTTGTATTATTTTCAAGCTGATGACATTGATTAATATTTTACTAGGAAATTTATTGCTTCTTTATTACTTAATAAATTCTTCTTACTGTCAATGGAAAGCAAAGAGGTCAAAACAAACATCCCCCACACGCATCTATCCTGTCAACCACCAGGTTTCATAACAGGCTTTGCTCATTAAATTCCAGTCTGTCTCTACTGTCATGTTTCTAAAAAGGATAGGGAAAATGATCAAATAAGGAAGGAGATGGGTATGAAATGCATCTGATATCCACTTGTAATGCTTTTTTATATCTCAATTGTAAATCCATAATTGCCACAGTGATGATCCTTTTCATGATTTCCAACTGATTACATCTCCTATATCCAACGCTTTGTCTGAGTGGCACACTTTTACCATAATAGATATATGTGACCTGTTTCTTCAATGCGGAATATAGATATGTTGCGTGCAAGTAAGCCATTTTGAGCTGCATCGATATGCAGTTTAAAATTATTGAATCCATCAAATTTGGGATTAACTCACTGGAGTCTACTGTCGGCATATCACGTCATGAGCGGCGCACCGTCTGCGGTCTACCGTCGGCATATCACGTCATGACAATATTGCTAAAATATTTGGTCAAATCTCACCTAACTTTACCAATTTTTTGTGTGGAAACTCTTCTAGACCAAAGATATAAATCGCCTCTGCTTACTTTCAATTTCCGCGAAGCCAAGCTATTTTTAGACTTATAAAACTAAAACTCAAGAATATTAGATCGAGTTGAAAAAAAATTTGGTTTTAATCTGATGAAGTGATTGAACATTCAATGATTGATGATTCAGGTGTTAAACAAACTTATAATTTATTAGTAGATGATGAAATGGATCGTTTACACCTATTTGCAACTAAATTGAGATTTATTTCACACACAATATGAATTGGACTGATAGATCTAGATCTATTATGTTTCCTCTTACAAAGCATTTTTTTTCTTTCCCTTTTCGCGTTTTTGTGGTGATTTAGTTGTGTCTAAAAGAAAAGAAATTTATCTTCCATCTAAAATATATTTCTAGTGTTGTTTTGTGCTGCGACCAACTTAATTTTATGTGTTAAATTGAATGTCATAGAAAGTAGACTTAGTCTATGAATGAGCATTGAAATTTGGTATTAATCGTCAGTCTCATGTGAATGGAAGTGGCTCAGTAAGGTAGACCCCAGTGAGTTACGGTGGTTGTTTCCAAACAATCAAATATTATCTTTCATAAAAACTATATTTTATGGTTGAAATAAAGTAAACCTATTGCTCAATGCATGAATGTATCGGCCTTGAATAGAATTTTTATTTCATGTTAGTAATACTGTGATGCAACTTGGTGTTGAGACAGGTAGCGGAGAATTTAGAATTTCCTGTGATACACATAAACCCATAAGTGAGACACATCTAATATTATAAAGGAGAACTGTTGAAAATAATCCATTATGATTGGTCGAGAGCATAGCAATAGTCCATTATGATTGGTCGAGAAAGTAGCAATAATTGATTATGAATTGTATCGGTCGCAAATGACCGGGATATCATGCTTGTGTTGTACATGTGAGGACGAATAATTCTATAATTGCCACAGTGATGATCCTCTTCATGATTTCCAACTGATTACATCACCTGTATCCAACGCTTTGTCTGAGTGGCACACTTTTACCATATTAGATATATATGTGACCTGTATCTTTGAAGCGAAATATATGTGACATTCTCATTGATAGGCTTTGAAGATACAGATCACGTATGTGTTTGGATAAATGAATCGTAAAGATTTCGTGACTATCTTGGTTTAAGTCAAGCATTAAATAAATAGAAAAATTATTACATAGTAACGGGCTGAATACTTATATCACTGTTGTTAAAAGGTCTTCAATTTATGCAATCTCAAATCTAGTAATCCATTTTCCATGTCTTCAAAAAGTCTTAGTTTTGTGGCCCTTAATTTAGGATGTTTCAGAAAAGCTCTTTTAAGAATCATCCTGTCAGTGAAACCTAGATAAGTAAATAATAGATGTAAACATTTGACTTGCTGATGTAATTATTGTAGATGCACAGAATTTAAAACACTTTATACAGGTATTCAAATATTGTCACATTGAAACAAGATAGAAAAAGATTTTGAATGTTTTAAAAATTATATTTCAGATGCCTCACCTCTCAGAGATATACCCACATCTGTGAGATGGCAGCCTTCAGAAATACACAAACTGGCAGTTGGGTCTGAAACTGGCCAGGTCGTCTTACTAGACACGCGTAAAGGTGTAGAAAATTACCTCACATCTCAACCACATTCACGGCTGGTGTATTGTACACAGTTTTGTCCCGATAAGTAAGCTTTTATCAGATATCCTCTGTTAATAATTTGCATCAGCTTTCTTTTTATGGAAACTTATCCTGAATATGAGTGTTTTTTAATAGAAAACAGAGGGGTGGGGTGGTGTTGAGAATTTATTTGCTATAAATATGAATTATCTTTTACCTGGCATATTTTTGCTATCAATATTAAAACTATACTGTCAACTTGGTAATTTAAAAATGCAAGATATACCGACTTAGAATAATGTCTTTCTATTTTCTGTATACCCACATATTAGTTATGTTGTGTAATTAATTAGTCTTTTATTTCTTTAAATTACAATCAAATGTCTTTGATTTTACCTTGAGAATTTCTTCCAAAATTACAACCTTACAGTTTTGACTCACTGTCGTCATACAGTCCTTCTGCCTTATAACCCACCTTTTGAAAACCCACTTCTACTTATAACCTGCAACTTTTGTGTAACAGAATTATATCTGTTTAAACTACCCACTTCTCAACCAATGCTTCATGTTATAACCTGATCTTTTTCACTGAGCAAGTAACAAAACCACAAAATTGAAAAGAAATGTTCTAGTATAAAAAGACGGCATCTGATTCAGACATTTGTCAGTCTTCATCAATGCAATAAAAGGACAAATACTATGGATGTTCCCTAGCCACAGAGATCATCATATATTGGTTATCTGGTTGACCTATTCAAAATATTAACACCTCAACTTGTAAATGTATAAAGGAGTAAACCTGACTTCATGCTCATGGTGTAGACTAGTGGTCATTGAAATTGAAAGAGTAAGCATTCTGTACCAATAACACCAGAAAAACTGAAATGATTTGATTGGTTGATTAATTGTTTTTATTCAATCACTGTTTATTTGCGTCAATAGCCAATCTTTGTAAAGGCATAACAGGGATTAAACCTTTCTCCTCAGCCTTCATTTATATGTATGCGTTGCATCAGTAATTCCCAACATTTGCTGATGCATGAACGTCTAATAACTCTCTCAAAAAAATTATATAATGTAAAAGCTCATTCTCAGCATCTCTAGGAGGGACATAAAGCAGAGAAGAAAAGACTGCTTAATGATTATTTAAGAAAAGTACCATGTAATGGTAATGCCGTTTTATCCATTCATGTAGTAATTTGTATTGTTCAACTATACTATTTAATCATTTTATTCCTTTCATTTCATCTCGATCACTATCCTCAACATTCTCCCCTCCTCTGCTTTACAGACCATCATTGTTAGCATCTGTCAGTGAAGATAGCAGAACAGTAGTTTCACAGATAGACGAGGAGGGCATGAAAGAAATGTAAGTGGCACTAATCAAATCACTTTATTTTTTAGATGTACCCTCAAATCTCAGTCTTGAATTAGAATGGCTCATAAGGCATGCTTAATTCATTTATTGGGACAATTGTTTGCTGATACTAGTGATACCAGGTTTAATTCCCATGAGGACCACAATGTCAAGTCTCTGGTCCTTGGAAAAAGCCTTTGTCACTT
This sequence comes from Aegires albopunctatus, assembly GCA_032466395.1. Taxonomy (NCBI): domain Eukaryota; kingdom Metazoa; phylum Mollusca; class Gastropoda; order Nudibranchia; family Aegiretidae; genus Aegires; species Aegires albopunctatus. The sequence goes on along the minus strand of JASKDV010089895.1, from coordinate 13,969 downwards.
TCCTCTTATTGAACTCAGTTATGACTAACTCAGATAGCTGTAGCATTTGGATTAAATCTTAATTTATGCAGTTCTTCTATACAGTGCTCATGGGGAGGGATATTTGGCATGAACATGCGCTTGTTCAAAGTCCTCTTCCTTGCCCCAACTGCTCAGTTTATTTGTCTATTCAGGGTAGGGATTGCTTGACCCTTTGCAAACTTTTTTCATTGTTTCAAACGCTTTTTATATCTGATAAGGGCTTGTACAAAACTAGCCCTTTGGACACTTTTTATAACTATGCATGATGTTATTCTCATTTCATTCAGTAGGATTCACATTATGAAATCTCACCTGATGCTTTACAGTACGGCACACTCTTTGAGGCCATTCTTTCTCTTGAGATGCAGCTTATAATTTTCAGTACTTGACAGCAGTGGTTAGGGTGTGCACTTTGCAGAGTTTGTGTTAAGCGTGTACTCTTGTGGATAGAGACTTCATAATAAACGCTAAAAACTCTGTCATTATAGGAATGCGTGCACTTGCTTCGCATGCACTGTATGTGAGTGCTAGTTAATGCTAGCGTGATGTTCCTTGGTGCTCTTTGTCTCTAGGGAGTCAGGAGGGCTAAGAAAAATATAAACTAGTGCACTCTTTTTCCCCCCATTATTTCATCTAGGGGTGTCTTATAATTTAGAGCATTGTGTTTAATTCACAGTTCAAATGTTGGTTGGTTTGGAAATGAGAAAGTCATAAGCATACCTTAAATTTGAATATATATATATATAAATGGCTGTTATCACAATCACATTATAACATCTTTTAGTACTCAATAGATTTATAATTTATATATAATATATGTTTTATATTTGAATGCATTTTCATGCTGCCAAGATTTGTAGCTTTTGACAATTACAATTATTCCATCTTCCATATATTTATAACTCAAGCAGGTAGATCTAATTTGAATTTCTAAAAGTGAAAGTCTTCTCATACTTCCAATAGTACTTCCAATAGTTGACTGCTTATATTAATTCATCCTCCTTATATTCATTTTACAGTTATAGGGATGAAACTCATTCAGATTTTGTGCATGGCCTGTCCTGGGCAAGTAACTCACAGCTTGTGACTTGTGGCTGGGACTCGAAGGTCATTTCACACAACATTAACACAAGAATTGCCAAGACATTGGGAAGTTCACCAGTGGCTGACTCATGTATGAATGGAGATGTCGACAGTAGCACAAATGGCAAGAGTTTGGTATCTGAGACTAATAAGGGGAAATCTTACTGCCAAGTCTTACAAAATGGGCAAGAGATGGAATCTGCGGGATAGTTTTATGTTGTTGATTGTTATCATTTTTGTGTACAGATTTATCATCGCAGTTATCATGAGGCTTCAACTTCAAATGCAATGTTAACATTATGGTACGTGTACTTTGTCAAGTGGGCTGGGATGTTTAAGTTACAACTGTTTGATTAATCGACTTTAGTAGGTTAATAATAGGCAGTCATGTATTTTTGTTGTTTTTTAATTCTGACGAATCATCTTATCCAAGTTGATTGTCATTATTATAAGATTTTCAGTAAGATTATGAGATGGGAAGGATGTGTTTTTTTATGTGTGAGTTGTAAGTAGTGCGTAATGATATTTCCCATGTTCAGTATATTTACTGATTGTCAATAGAAAAGTTGATATTTGATAATCTTTGAATGGTTTGTGAAAGTATGTAGAGCATTAGTACAGACAAGTCCAATTATAACGACCATGGTTGTAACAGCAACTTAAATATATTACTGAAAATCAAACCCAATTTTACATCTCTATAACTTAAAAAAAAACAAGATCTAGTGGTATGATAGTGGTCAATTAGCACCAAGTCGGTTGTTAGGGATTCCACCGTAGTTGCAATCTTCTTGAGCTCTATATATTATCTCTGTAATCAAACATGCACGCAGGTCCTCATAAGCTTCATGAAGACCTGGTTGGCTTTGTCTGTCTCACTATCTTAGTGTTGTCGAGTAGGCCTGTCCTGATACTGTAATTGTAATAGTTAAGGATAGAGCAAGAGGGGGAGGGCAGGGTTGGATTAGCACGTAGTGTGGCTTTGCTGGACATGGTGGCAAACGTGTGCTTTAGATATAGCAGAAAAACCTGTTGGTCCCATCAATTCTGTTATATCAGAGTGTGTCTGTATTTGGCATTAATAGTTATTTGAATGTAGATGAGTATGGTATGAATGGGAGCTCAAAAAAAGAATTAGTTTATTAAATTAATCCAATTTAAGTAAAAACTAAATCTATGATTATGAAATGTATCCTGCCACATCGGAAATTCATGATTTTGCTTAACCACCTGTACAATATGCATTTGGAATTCTTTCTGTTATGAAAATGTATGCATGCCGGTATGGAAGGATAAAAGATACTCATGAATAACACCTTGAAGATCAGTCATGAGCTACTGAGTTAGTACAAATACGCCAATAATCCTATAACATGTTATGTCAAGTAGAAATTCAAATTCTATTTACGGGCAAGAATTTTAGATCATGAACTTTGAAAATTAAAATACTACATGAATGAAAAGTAAAACACTTCTTCATTAACTTCAATGCACAGGAAGTAATTGTGGCATATACTTGAAAGTTGTGTGTATATGTGCTGTATGTAATCTTTCCGGAGTGGTTTTTATCTGATATTGCTGTGCATTAACATTATCATTCAGGGTATGACAATTAATGATAATGACAAAGATAGTAAGTGGGAATTGTATTTCACTCATCATGATTTCCTTCATACTTTGTTTCAATTTTGTTTACATTCCCTCTCTGTAATATGTCCATTATGAGGTTGTTTTTTCCCCACAATAAAAATGTTGCAACAAGGAGCATTTTTCCTTTTGTGTGTGAATGTTTTATCTGATTGTATTGTCAGTGCCTACTTTCCATTTTCAAAAATGGTGCAGTGTTTAGCCATCTCAATTGCCTTGCAGTCATTTAATAAGGCATTATGATTCATTATCAATTTAATATCGGAAGCAAAATTTATTGATGTATGCAATTCAATTTTGTTTTTATTAAGGTATACGTTGCACTGACTGATATACTGAAAGCCATTTTGATTTATGAATCCGGTGAGATCCAAACAGAAATGTGCAGTCGGTCTTTATAGCTATACCATACAACATAAAGGCCAGAAGCAAATGAATGCGGACTATGCAGGACAATAAGTTAAATGAATCATACTCTGAAAATACTATTGACCATAATTCTAAATAACAAGATCCAGCCAGAAATTTCAAAATACCAATTTGGATTTGTCCCAAAAAAAAAAAAAAGGGAATCAGAAATGCAAAATTTACTTTACCTTTATTTAATTTAAAGACAATTATTGAAAGAAGTATTAAAATGCAAAGAGACACCTATCTCAGATCTGTGCTTCATTGATTATGCAAAAGCTGAATAGTTACTAGTAATAATATTTATAAGGTCAATTGCTAAAAACTGGGCTATCTATATTTGCTTCTGCTATTTCTCTCATTCTATGTCCCCTACAAAACAGAAAAAGCTGTTTTTGCATACATTTGTTGATAGTACTACTAACATGGGTCTTAAGACTATGGTAGTATAATATTGAACACATACAAGTTTATTGACAGCTTTGAACAAAAAAGATTTGTTAGTGTACTGTAAAATAAAGGAAAATCAAAGATATTTGAAGCGGCATGATTTTGGTGTCACTATGTGTCCACCTCCATTTTAATATCTACTAGTACTAGCTTTTCAAAGCTAACAAACATTTAGAGATGATATATGAGGCTATCATTTATCACATTCTTCAAAATTACTAAAATAAAATAAATATTTCTTTCACTTAAATTTAATCGTTATATTATGTATATCATTTAACCCCAAATGTAGATCAATTTCTAATGATTTAAATTTAATTACTGCCTATGGCTTAAGTTATTAATACATGTACTTTAAATCATAAGTTTTATTTGTGAAATAGTGTTTGAAAGTGTATTTTGGGCTTCCCTTCCTTGCATAAGGTATGTTTTTACACCATCTTAAGAGATTGTTACATGTATTTCCGTAATAACTAGGAACATTCTTGTTCAAAAACCAATCAAATAGGATGTGTGACAGTAACAGGTCTATACATATTTCCAAAGCAAAATTAAAACTTTGTGTCAAAGTTGATTAAGTGAATGACTTGGTCATTCTCCTGGCAATTGACCATAACCACATAACAGACCTACTGAGAATTTAAGTTAAGAGATCAAGTAAATGACATGTATTGATCAATGCATTAGCAAGGACTGCTTTTCTCCACATCCATTCATCAGGCCTATGCTAGTGCTAGATCAAGAGCGACGTTGGTCGCGTGACATGCTTACTTCCAATTTAGTCTCTTCTAATAATCTCACCCTTAAGGTTTTTATAATTACAGAAATGTACTAGGCCAGTATGGCACCGTTTTGGTTCAATGTAAACTGCATCTTGAAGAAGACTTGAATTAAGTGAACTGACTGGATAGCCTACTCATTCGAATATCAGTCCCAATGTATCATAGTCAAGGAAGAGGAAAAAATCCCACTCCTTGCAGACTTCGAAGTAAGCAAACTTTGGTTTCCATCGAGATTGTGTGTGTGCGTGCGTGTGTGTGTAGGGGGGGAGGAGGAGGAATGGGAAAAGAGAGGAGAGGAGAAAGAGGTTGTGGTTGGTTATTTGACCTGGAGAGTTTTAGTTTTTAAGGCTACAGTACACTCACGCCTGGTTCACTTGAAGCTGGAAACAACACATCCTCCTAGAGAAGATGTAATGTTCAGCCATTGCTATTAATATTAAAATTTTTACAACCAAACTTGGTTGCGTGGTACCATAATGATGTAACATCTGGGCGGAGTGAAAGGCCCCGAAACAAGGCACAAGGGGGAATTGATACTCTTACTTACTTGTGGGAGAGCCACTGTGTAAGAAGGCAACCAACAGAACCATCATCCCTTAGATCTACAATATCTCAAATACATAACACCAAATAAAAAACACACCTGATCTCACCAAGTTGGTAAGATTTCAACAATCACCTAGGAACAAAAAAAATTTTTTTAAAAAGGGAGGAAATAAAGACAATTTTTCTTGGCACATTCATATTTATTACAAGTCTTATAGATGAGATAAATGGAAGAATCCTGTATCATCCAGCTCAATTACTTCACCTATTTGAGATAAAAATAGAATCTTTCAGGGCCACAATGAATGCATTTCACAGAGAATAAATATGTGTATATATAATTTTATATAAACATTTCAAATCATGCATGCATGAAAATAACATAATAAATTAAGAGATCCCAAAAATGGAACCGTAAAAATGCTACTGCTGGATAGTTTTCCAAAAAGGATAATCTGTGCCATTAATCTTTTGATTCCCTTAACCATTGGAAAAAAAATTTAAAAAAATAAAAATATGCAGTCAAAAAACTCTGGCAATGTTTGATTTCAAACAGAATACAAAGAACTCAGTTCAACCGTAGATATATATGCTTACATACAATTTCATTTCAAACAAAGTGTGGAAGACGTCTATAACCATATATACACAACCCAAGTGTCCACCCAACTTTGTAAACCACTGGCTTGATTTTCCATGCTTTTATTGCCCTTGTTAAAAGATTTTTTTCTGACAACATTTTCCTTATCGCCTGCACTTAAATAAACACAGGAAGATTGCATTCACAACATAACTGGCATTTCACTTTACCTACTGGCCAGAAAGAAGAAAAAAATATCACAAAAGATCTTATCAAAAAGGATCTTTATAAACAAAACAATAACTCACAGATTTATTTATAATGCTTCTTATCAAACAAGAGATGATTATGATGATCAATGCCAGTGCAAAGACTAAATCTCAACAACTTATCAAACATTATCCATTCAGAAACCCTTCACAAATCAATATAATCATTACTCTTAATTACACATCACCTGTTGCCACTAGAGAAAGACAAAGAAACACTCAGCATATATGTATATCTCAATATGATCAACATTTTGAGTCATGAAAGATGGTTTCTTGGCTGCACATTTTAAAAACAGCTTTAAAAAAAACAAAAAAAAAACATTTTTTCATTTTATATTTCAAATATGAAATTTATTAAAATTGTTAATATGCCTAAGATTCACTTGTGTAGGAGACATCATTTTCAGATCAATGCAAGCATGTGATCTTTATAATCTAGATTGAACTTGTGTTAACTTCGATGAAAGCCGATAGAACAGCTAACGGGCATAGCCAAATTCCCTGGCATCATCCTGCCTGAAATCACCATATCGCCAAAGATTTTTCTGTGGAGAGTGATAAATTAAATGCACTTTCATAAAGTATTCAAAATATTAATTTTTCACAGACAAGTTATTTTTCAAAAGCTAATTTTCATGAATACCAAATGCACATTCAACAATTCAATTTATCAACCACAGTCTGAAAATTGATAGGCACACTGTGGCTAGAAACCCGAAGGGGCTTATCAAAGGCGGCGGCTCATCATCAGGAGCGGCTACTGGTCCATGAATTACAGTTGTTTGAATGCAACTGCAAGAGAAAGCCTTTCATTGTCAACTTTTACATCAATGAACAGTTGCGACCAAGTTGATGATATTTATTACAGTCATTTGAAAATGAGCCATACAAATGGTGGAAGAAATTAGTGTTTTTTTTTACTTTTAAGACATGTCACAATAATGCATTCATCTTATGCACTTTAAAAGGGATGAACAGACAGAAGGACATAAAAAGTTCAAAATGAAAGAAATCAAGAATCAACCGAATAAAGAACTCATTATTTATTAATAAAGCTGCACAAATCATGCTGTTCAATCTGCTCTTGTTAGCCCAGGTTTTTCATATCTATTGAGAGCACTAGATTATTATTTCTTACAAAATTGATTATTTCAAACAACTTGAGCTTAGGTAAGGGAAAATTGGATAGTTTTTAATTCTTTTTTATTTACCTTTCTCAATTCACCCATACACCAGAAAATACCCTAAAAAACACTATAGAATTATTCATGTTCATTTCTGGACATTTTGATATATTATGACATGATTGGTTTAAATCAGTGCTAAAAGTTTTCAATCTATTATTTTTCATTACAATCATTGTTTGGCATCTTGGGCTCAGCAAAATAATTCCATCTAAACAAGAAAAATAACTACAGAGTGAATGAGTTAAGTTTCTTGGTTAAGGCGAAAAAAAGGTCTTTCATAAAAATGAAGATCAGGTAGCCCCATTCACCCTAAAAGACGATCACCTTTGTTATGTTGGTCAAAAAGAATTACTAGCAATGAAGTTAAGAAGCAATGCAAGAAGTGAAAAAACTTTTCAGCCCACCTAGTACTATACTTATGCTTTTATTGAATCACTCATTCAGAACAAGCGTTGGATATTTGCATCTTCAAGTCCAAATAGGACTGTTAAGAATAAATAAATGAGTCATCATGATGAGTGTTTTCCTTTTTAAATAGAATGATAATGATAATGATAAATAAAAAAAATAAAAAATAAAAAATAAAAAAAAAGATAGAAAGAACAAAAAGCAATGGGCTGTCATTAAGTTCCTTACTTACTATAGAGAAATGTGCACCAATAGACAAACACAGACGACTGAAACGGGTCCATGGTAACCCATAAGCTAGTTTTCGAACAGGTCAAAGGTAGGTGAGTATCTTTCCAGGAAATGATGCAGCTTCCACCTGCCTTAACGACCTATTGATGACCTTATTTGTGCTAATCGCCTAATAAGGCAGAGCTAGATTTTCAACAAATCCTATGTTCGAACGTGCCATTTAAAAAAAACCTGCAAGTTTGAATGATATAGTGTGTAGGGCCCTTAAAACAATGGTATCTTCAATGTTGACTTGATGGAAACAAGCATAAAAAACCAGTTTAGATGTAAGTAGATACAAAGTGATCCCACAGACAAAATTTATTGATCTAAAAAATCTGTATTGCACGGAGAATTTTTAAAATTCTGCAATGATTTTGTTGTTTTTTGTTTTCTTAAAATAACGAGAAAGAATGCCTTAAAAATATTACAAATGTAGTTTTTTCCAATTTTTGACAATTTATTCCTCATCTTATATATAGTTTTATAGGTTTATCTTCTTCCATAAGCGTGAAATCTATCTTTTTTCAACATGAATCAAAACATGAGCTGCTCCCTTTGCAACACCCCCATTTTTCCAAAACAATCACAGTGATCCGGTGATGCCCATAGCTTTTCTTGGGTTAAGCTTTTATTGAATCACTCATTCAGAACAAGCGTTGGATATTTGTATCTTCAAGTCCAAATAGGACTGTTAAGAATAAATAAACGAGTCATCATGATGAGTGTTTTCCTTTAAATAGAATGATAAAAAGAAAAAAGGAATTCATATAGTTGTTAATCCTTAGGATCTTATAAAACAATGAAATCCTCTTCCTTTGCCAACATTAGGAATAAAACCAATCTGCACTAACTTACCCTCATCTTCTTTGCTTCGTCTTGAGCTTTCGAGTACTCAGACACCATTTTGGCTAATCTTTTCTCTTTGCGTGCTTCAACCACTAACAAGCCTTCAGTTACTAAGCCTGTTACAACATCATCTTCTGATTCTGAATGCTTCAAGGAAACAAAGTCTGCTGGGCTTCCACGATACTCTACGTTGAGTAACATTATTTTGTTGAGGATCTCATTGTAAAGAGCATCTACTGCATCTTGCTTTGCTTCTTCCTGCAATGTGAGCAAATGGAAGAAAAATAAAAAATGGCCACTGAGTAATTTGAGAACCCTCCTCAATATGGTATAATTATTATGATTGTAAAAACAAGTAAAAGCCATCAAACTGAGTGTCCTTCCTCCTTTATAGGTTCTATCTTAAACACTAAAATTGGGTGTGAGAGATACAGCATCTTAAATCGTATTAAGCGTTCAATTATCACAACCCAAACGTTTAAAATGGAAGCAAATGCTTTCACCTCACTACTACACCATCTCTTTTGATATTCATTGCAGTATCTTAAATGTTGAACTGCCCATTAATCAATCAAATCTTCTTTATGTTTGGGAATAAATCAAAACTTACTTCATCTGGAACTGAAACACAAGCAAGGGCGTACTCTTTAGCTTGGGGGGATAATAATTTGACACTGGCTGGTAAAGTTGCAAGATCTGTAAATGGTGCCTTTTCTCTCTGTAATTTTGGTACAATGAAATGCAAATTGATAGGAATAAAAACAGATTAGAATTAATTCTTTTCCTAGCAAAACGAGCATGAACTCCATCATTCCGATTTTAATCTAAGTAAATAATGTCTTTAAGGAGAAAGATGAACTGCTGGCAGAAGGGTTCAGACAAAGCGTTGGATATTGTATGTCTTCAATTCCAAAAAAGATTTGGGTATATGAATTCATAAGGTGTCATCATAACAAACCTGTTACAGCATTTAAAATCATACAAAGTCTCTCAGGATTTAGAAGTCAATTCATTTCTAATTCAATGGGTCAAACGAGTAATGTAGATTATTCATATTTCATTGCAAAAAATTGCATTAGATAAAAGGAAAATGATAAGCATTTAGGATATGCAGAAATAATCAAGACCAGTGTATCGTCACTGTCATTCTATAAATGTACAACAACAAAATTTCTGATTTCGTTTTGTCGTACCAAACAAACTTTATTGAAAGTCGCCCACCTCATTTTTAACAGAAATGAAATTAGCCAATTGAAATGATCATTTTCTTTCGTTATCTAAATGTATCAGATACTGTGCATCTCACTTTGCTGCCCTAAATGAAAAATTGTGTCTCCCACACTGAATTTCTTATTTTGCACTTATAGTAACTTATAGAATGACTGTGATGACATTAAAAAAACATAGGCCTTTATAAAATCCCAACACAGACAAACGAAGAACCAAACCAACCCAGCTCAAAATCCAACATGATTAGATAAGGGAAATGATCATTTTCCTCAAAGCACATTTTTCTTTATTAACAAAATAAAGAAACAGAATCACAGGTACGGTGTGTAACACTCACATTGCCATAGTCAATGAAGAAAACTGCTGCCATTTTCCCCTCAATCTTCTCTACTTTAGCTCTGTACCACATTCTATCTTGTGAAAACCGGGCAGCACATATATCATTTTTACGAGGTGTGTAGGACCCAGGAAGTGGGGGACTGTCTTCCATTTCTTTTCTCAGCTCTGTCATTAGTTTTTCAAGCTCCATCCCTGGATAAAATGACATGACATTATATCAATTACACAAAATATATTGTCTATAATAAGAATTACAGACACATTCTATGGTCAATCTGTGGCTAATGAACATCTCTGTGAACAAGTCTGATTGTCAATACAGTATTACCTGCTCAAGAAAATATGTATCGTGGTTGATGCAAATTAAAGCTACTTAAAAGACAAAACATAGATAAAGGTTTAAAGCATTTCTTCTCCTTTTGGTTGCAAACTATAAATGAGAGGCACTTCAACATGGAAGTCTGCCACACTTTATATAGGCAATAGCCAACTTCTCTGATAGCGAAATTTGCTTCTGCTTTGGCTTTTTGGGTCTACACTTTCCAAATTGTGTACTCCTTCCCAAAAGAAGCTTCACCTCTATTAAGCAAATTGTAAATCATAAATAGCATCCATGCAAGCAAACGAAAAGATTGTCTTTGGAATTTACCAAAAGTTTGTCCTGCCTTTATTTGTTTCAGCTAAAATAAAGCATTAAAATGTATCAATATATAATTTCTATTACAGGGTTCATACAGCTGCCATGAGACTAAATTCAAGGCCTTTTCAAGACTCCAGGACACAAAATGCACAAAATTGAGGATCTTCTAAAGCACCCGAAATGAAATAAACCACAGGATTAAATTGTTTTGGTTATGGTTTAGCTAGGAAACGGTAATAATTAAGTTAAAAAAAACTTGTATATACATATGCTCGAAACTGTCACATAGACCTAGATTATAGATTTAATTTTCTTTGAGACTGTAGATGATCAGAGCCTTCCTCTTTGACAAGACTTAAATCTGATATTTACCTAATCCTCTTGATCTAAATTCTAAATTAAACAGACAATGGTCTTCTCTGTAGTCGATCTAGGCCTAATTGTTATTTTTGTCTAAAATTATACATCACGTTTAAATTTGTAGATCTTTTGAACAAGATCTAGTTATCTAGATTTAGCCACAGGAAGACAAAAATCCAATTACAGAGTTGCAACAAATAAACAAGAATCTTAACTTTCTTAACAAGTCCCCACATGAATTCATAATGAAAAAAGAAAAGTGAGCCAGCAAGAAACTTATCTAAGTTAGAGAGCCAGTGCATCCCTGAGCCTGAATTGACAGCAAAGCGAAGGCATGTAAAAACATGATAGATCTAATCAGTATTGGAAACCATCCATTAGAAAACATCTTTAAACAATTACTCACCCTTTCAAATGGACAATTCCATCATAGGCCTAGAGAACTCAAATGGATTTTGATCTTCACCCCCCTCATCTAGCCCTAGGCCTAGGCTAGTTACAAAACTAACAGCCAAACCCATGGCATTTTATTTGAAGCAATGCATTTCTAGCGGATGACTCATAAGATTGTTCATGGAATTGACAAAGTTGACCATAATTTATTCTTTAAGCATTCACATGTAACTTTCACCAGAGGTGACTGATATAAGATTTATGTTTTGGGTTGTTCAACGTCTGTAAGACATAATTCTTTAATTTTTAGAAATGCACATGCGTGGAATAGTTTGACATTTCAGACTAAATGCTCGAAAAATATAAATTCTATTAAGGACCCTGTGGATGGGGAGCTCCATAACATCATGTTTATTTATGATATTTGATATTTTAACTCTGTTATGTATATTATATTTAATGACTTCATCACGGCATTTAAAGGTTATTCAGCCTATTTAGCCCTTAACCTGATATTGTAATATCAAAGAGACAATTGTTAGCTTATCCATTTCCAGCTATTGCTACGGTCTAACGGATCTATACTAATTTCAACCACTATTGCTTTTTATGTAATTTTGGGTGGGTTTTTTTGGTTGTTGGTTGTTTTTACAAGCCAGGGCCATTGAAGTTTTGTAAATTCAAGACCTTTTCAAGACTTGGCTGCAGATCCTTAAAAAAGAGGCATTTTTGAAGTCTTGAATTGCCTGCTCAAATTTCTAGACTTGCGTACAGACCCTGTATTACCTTTATCATGTTCTTGGCCAAAGAAAGTGAGATTGTCTGTGACTTCTGTGACAACAACTTTATTGTAGTTGACTTTACGTTCTGTGGGTTCATCTTCAGCTTTCACATCTTCTTTTTCCACAAAATTAGCCCACATCTGGAAAAGATCAAGAAAGGTTTGTTATTACAGTAAGTAACTCCAGTTAATCCTTGCTGAGTTTACGACATTCTCAACTTCTCTAGAAGTATACAATTGAACAATATATTATCACTTAGCTACAATCATCAGCTTTCTTTTTTTAATCCCTAAGATTGGATCTTATAAAACAGGCCTGTGAGCTGATATCAATGATAAATTCCATATATTACTATCTAGATCTCATCATCATCATGAGTGGTGAGTGCATGTCTGCACGTTGCCTATCGATCTTCTCCACGTAGATCTGTTATCCGCCATCCTTGTATATGCCGTGTTGGTGTTGATTGTGCTGGTATGTTGTCTTAAAACCGTCTCCCTCGTGCTCTTTTGTCCTCAATATATCCACTAACAACTAGATGTTCTATTTCTTTCTGTCTCCATACATGGCCAAAGAATTTCATGTCTCTTTCTAATCATGTCTATCATTTCTCTTTCCTTTCCCATTTTCTCTAGTACTCTAACATTACTAGCTTTTGCTGTCCATGGTATTTTTAGTATTCTTCTGTAGATCCACATTTCGAATGCTTCTTAACGATCTAGATCTATTTTAAAAAATCCCTTCTTACTATTTATATCTTACACTTCACTCAGTAACAATAATGACATCATAGCCATTGGTACCTAGATCTAAATCTATCTATCTTCTAGAACTTAATTCAAAGTCAGCAAACAAAATGTAGAATCTAGAAGATATCTAGATAGAATCTAGAAATCCCACCCAAATCCGAACCTCTACTGTTAGAACTATATATTATGATAACTTAAGAACAACCCTTTGTTTTCTCCTTCAAATAATACCACAAAACTAACCCATATCAAAGAAAAAGCAGCACCAGCGCTCCACTTTTCGACAACAAAACATTGTGCTAAACAGAAAACGAAAGTGGGGCAAGTTTCATTCCTTCACATGATTTGTAATTTTTTAGTTTCACCATTTCATTAATATCTTCAAAATATTGTCGGAAACAAAAGAAGTGAGGGATTTACTTATTTAGACTTCCTGTCTGAAATATGTAATGGCATTGATAATAGTACTTATGTGTTCAACACAGTTGTGAGAGCTTGGTAGTTGGTTAATTGATTGATAATTGATATTGTGTGTTCGTTTTAGTGTGTATTGGTATCATTAAGTGCATTTAATGATGGCTTGTTTTTTTAATTTTATCAACTAGTTCTGTGTCTGAGTCTATCTGAATGTCACACTAAGACTAGTCAAACTCATAGAACTAAGGAAGGTCTTTTACCTTGAGCTTTGCCTCCTTTGCTTTTGATTCCTTTTCACACAAAGTTCTGTAGAACTGGCTTTTCTCGGCTGTAAAATGGACAGATGCCAATGCTGCTTCAACTAGAGCAACGGACAAATTGACGCCATCAACAAAAAGCCACCCAATAAAATTGCCCCCTTTGTCAATTCCTTCAACCTCAACTTCAACCTGAGAAGGAAAAATAGAAAGTAAGAGGTTAAAAAAAAAAGAAAGAGAGAGAGAGAGAGAGAGAGAGAGAGAGAGAGAGAGAGAGAGAGAGAGAGAGAGAGAGAGAG
>JASKDV010089784.1:0-14913 GCA_032466395.1 Aegires albopunctatus | reverse complement strand
CCCCCCGCCCCCCCCCCCCCCCCCCCCCCCCCCCCCGCCCCCCCCCCCCCCCCCCCCCCCCCCCCCCCCCCCCCCCCAAAAAGGAGAGAGAGAAGGAGAGAAAGGTAAATAGATCTAGATATTAATCAAATGAGATAAATAGTTATTATGTATTGTCTATTATTATTGTTGGGTTTTTATATAATTGTTCATAGATACTGTCTTATTTTACTTTCCATATAACCCAACAGTGGCTTTACTTTAATTTTTGGTAGGGAATAGGTTGCAAGAGAGATTCATCCACTTCTCTTCTTAAGCATGTGATGCTTTTGCATGATTATTGTTATGTTTGTCTCATAAACAAAAATTGAAAGTATTAGAAATTCAGGGAATTTGATGGGGCCTATCCAAGCTTTTTTAAATCATGACATCAATGATTTACCTATCACTTTATAAACTACAAGCTTGATAGATCCCAGTTCCAAATACATGTAATTATGTCTTGATTAAGTTCATTTATTTAAGACACATCAGAGAAATCTAAGTAGGAACATAGTCAATAATTTACTATGTATATTTTTTTAAAAAATTAAGCTAGATCTATCAACAATTTAACAAACTCATAATTGAGATGTGGATAGAACATTAAAAAAGAAAAGAAAATTTGATGCAGTAACAAAATTCGGCATATACGTTGTCTTCAACGCTCTATCTAGCTTACTTCATGTCATGGTTCATAGTTGAATCAATTTTTAATAAAAAAATTTAACATTCCAGTTTCTTCCATCTTCCAATCTTTAACACCCCCCCACCCCCACCCCCACCCCCTTTCTCCCATTTCCCTTATTTCCATCAATTAATCAATTAATCTATACAGCTATCTTTTATCCATTTGATTTTGTCTATATATGTTGAAGTTGTAAATCTATTAAATGCTCAATTCAGTCTTAAAGTGCTCAGTTGTATTGAATGTTATAATTGTATCAGCTGACTTAGATTATCTGTAGCGAAGGTTAGTAAAGTCGGCAAGAAAATGTATTGGTGATTCATATGGGGCAGTAACTCATAAAATAATAGGAAATATTGGCAAATTTCTAATCAAGGTTAGTCATATATTGCCCCTAAATATAGATTTTATTTGTTTCCAAGATAAAGTGATTTGCTTTAAAGAAAAAGAGGATGAAGGAGAAGAATGAGAATTTGAAGATTATCATTGATATAATACTTTTTTTTTTTAATGTTACATCCAAGGATTTAGTTTAGCTGTCTATTGATTATATAGGCTTTAAATCTTTAAAGCAATGTTTTTGTTTTCACAGAGATAAAACTGTTATTCTCAGCCTACCTTCCCTTTAGAGATTTAGATTGTTTTTAATTGTAGTAATTAATTATTTTTATATTATAAATAAGATACAAATTGTTTGTGTTTAGTTTGTTTGTTGTGTTTTGAAGTGATTTTTACTAGATATTGTTCTACTCATAATCTCTTTTTTGTTTCACCCCAAGCATTACTCTACCACCTGTCAGATTGACCTATATTTATCTGGAAACCATGAAAATGAAAAATAACATATTTTCATAGAAACAAATGAAAAAATCCAAGACATGCTCAGAATATTTTTTTAAGGGTTGATGGTTGAAGTAAAAAAATGCTGATTCAGACAGTGGCGATGATGTATTGGGATCAAGAGGAAATAACTCGCAAAAATTTAAGTCCAAAGTGATAGCAATACTCAATCTAACTAATTTCATTTTATAAATTGATTGAAAGCGTATTGTATAATGTATACCATTCATAAAGATCTTAGAGTGAATGCTTTTAATTCAATTAATTAAAAACCTCATTCCCAAAAAATAAACATCTGATGTTGCTATGAAAATAAGTACAGTAGACCCCGCTTAATTCGAATTCCTTGGGATATTGATTATGATGAGGACTTTGAATTATCCTAGTTCAAATTACGAGTTCAATAGTCGCAATCGATATTGCTAGGTCTAGGTCACCTGACTGGTGGAATTTTCACTGCGTATTAGCAAGGCTTGGCATTTTACTGATTTTCTGTACTATATATTAAAATCGATAACAAGTCAGCCTTTTATTACAATGACTGGAGCCCCAATTTGTGATGGAGAAAAGTTGATGGATGGTTGAGATGCTCTTTAACAGTCATTAATACTGAGAAAATTCTAAGTATGACTTTAAATTATCCAAATCAGGCCAAAAATAGTTTGAATTAACTGAGATTTGTTAACAAGGCCAAAGAATAAAATAAAACCCAGGCTTCAAGTAAGTTCAAGGTAACTTTGAATTAATGGAAATTGGAATTATCCGAGTTCGAATTATGTGAAATCCACTGTACTTCAACTTTCAGTGTATCTTTTGTTTGAATTTATTCTAAAACATTATAAAAAATGAAAAAACGAAGAATTAGGTTGAATTGTATAAAAATTGCAAATACATCCATATATAATTAGATATATAGCAGATATATAGATGTAGATAAAGAAAAATAGTAGATTTAATTTTGAAATGTATAATACTGCAATCCATGAATATTGAATATAGACTTTAAATCCAGCCAAAGACATGTTTTAAGTTTGTCTATTTATTATTTTTGTCAAATTTGGCACTTCAATAGAAATATTTCCATGAATTTCAGAATCTCTTGTGTTGAAGGTGGCAATGTAGCAATACTTAACGGCTGAACTAATGGGTTTCTATATTATATGTGACCTCATATCTACTGCTACCTCATGCAATGTCTTACCAATAATCAACTACCTCAAGATTTTATCTAAGATTTAGAACTAACACCTACTCTGATTTATTTGTTTATTATTTTTTTGTTTTGTTTAATTTCTTCGTTCCTTTCCTTTTTTAAGAGAAAGATTATATCCTAGGCTACAAGTTTGAACCAAACATTTTAGGTTTTATATATAGTTAAATTGAAATACAAATTTAATCCACAGTACAAGTTTGATCAAACTTTTCAATTTGTTTATAAAACATCTATATAAAAGGAAGTAAGCTATTTCGAATGAAGGCCTAGCATCTTAATTCTCAACCGATTTAGCTGAAATTTTCTGTGAAGATTAATAATTTCATGTAGTTTTGCTTTTGGTCCTTATAACAATGATACATGTTTTGCTGATTAGTAATTGAATAATCGTTGATGACTCATATGTTAACTACTTCCGACTCTAATGCTTTCATCTCTAGCCTAGACTGACACGCTCTTGTTGGACCTAGATATAATCTAGATGAAATAGATGTAGAAATGATGGCACATTCACCAAATAAATCTATTTCATCCATAATCTTTCTTCTAATTTAAATTAATAGCATTTGCTGAAATAAAATTGAACAGAAAACAGACAAAAAGCTAAGACAAGAGGAAGTCTTTGAAAAATACAAATGTGAATTTGAAAAATTAACTTCAAAGTCACTAGTCTTAATTAAACCTTTGATAAACATCAATTAGATGAAGAAGATAGAGATGATGTTATTTTGTTATTACATTCTGCCCATATCTTTACAGACTTATAATATTGACATAATGTATGCTTTCATAATAGACCTTATTAGCTTTTGTTTCTTTTTAAATTTTTATCTCTGATCTTATTTATTTTAAATCTATACAAAAGTAAATGAAAAAGGAAATTTCAGTTCAATCAAGAATTTCTTAACTACAGAAGGGAAGAAAATCCCAAGAATGGACAAAAGATGTATAAAATATTTTTAAAAGTTGAATGATATTACTAATATACATTTATGTATATATGTCTGTGCTTTAAGTATAATAGCATGGTTTTTATTTCAGGGGTAAAGTTAACTCCTGAATTAGTGTGATCCGACGTAAACTTTACTGATTTATTAAAGAATTATTGCTGTGGAATTTGATTTGATAAAGAAATATTGCTCTTAAAGGTGACGACAAAAAACTGTTGCTGTATAGTGAGACTACTAATTTGGTAAAGAACTGTTTCTGTAGTTGTAATTTGATAAAGAACTATTTCTGTCAAATTTAATATGATAAAGAACTATTTCTGTCAAATTTAATATGATAAAGAACTATTTCTGTCAAATTTAATATGATAAAGAACTACGTCATTGGGTAAAGAGTATTCAGGAAAATATGAATTGACAAAGGACTCTTTCTGTAAAACGTGATTTGGCCACTAAAAACCCCCCCCAAAAAAAAAAAAATTGCTGATGAAAAGATGTCATTGCATGTAAAGTCAAAAAATTTGTAAAATCTGAAAGTAATAAAGAATCTGAAAGGATTAGAATCAGATTTGACAATTAACCGTTGATTGTTCTGATGATAATTGTTTTGAGAATAATCCAGGTTTATTTTAAGACAAATTAACAATATGTAAAATGTAATGTGTTCTCCATTCAATGATACTAATAGAATCATAGTGCATTTAACAGTATTTGTTAGTCAGTGCTTATAACAGCCATATTTTCATGCATTGTGCCTCTCCTCAGTGTTCATGTCTTTACTCAAATGTTCTTAGATATATTTTTTTTTTCTTTGTGACTCAATCACGTATAATTTAATGACTGCATAAAGTAATTAATGATTTTTATGTTTTTCAGGAGTTTTTCAATGTTTTTCCTTCTAAAATTTTGCTTCCTTGGACATGCAGCAAATTATTTGATGATAACATCCATTTTCATTTATTTCTCACATCCAAAAAATTTGTTTTTAATATTTATTTATGTTATCCTTTTTCCATTTTTTCAATCGGCTTCTTCTTGTTCCTTTTTGATGTTCCATTTATATGGTTTTTGAAAATTGATCTCAAGGAATCTTGTGGATAAATGATATTACTTTCCACTTCATCTTCAATCTTTTGATATTATGTTTGCAAAGAAGCTCATTGTCCATTTCTAATATTCTCTTCCTAAACATTGACAAAGACGGTTTAATTTGTACCTAGACAAAACAATGATTATTCTGACTGTTTTTATTTTTCTCCTTCAAATTATGGTGACTTCCCATGCAAATCAAATTTCTAGTGTTCAAAATGGGATGTGAGTGTAATTTTGTTATACCATTTTTCAATCAATTTTAAATCAATTATTTACCTGGTAGTATTGATATATTGCATTCTTATTAATTAACTTAACTAATAATCTTGTCTAAAGAGCCATAAAGATCTATATTGTGTTATATGCATATTTATGAATTTTCATAGGCTTTTTATTATGTATAAGTAACACCAAACCACATATTTTATTCAATAAAATTTATTTTATAACCAGGATGAATTTTTTACTTATCTTATTTTAAATCTAATATTACCCTGAAGCTGAAAAGTGCTGATATTGCTCTTTCATGATTGTGTGTGTATGTGTGTCTGTGTTTGTTTGTAACTTTTGTATCCATTAGCTAATATTATATAATCTTTTTTTTTAATTTGGTACTTCTGACTTGGGAATTATTTATAGATTCTTTGAGGGAAAAAAATCCTTTTCAACAATTATGAATTGTTTTTGAAAGATATAAATAAAATATCACATGAAAAGATTCATCAAAGAAATAAGCCATTAGATTTGTGTGTCTCTGCTTATTGTTTACAAATGGCCAATGTAGTTTCAATTTCAAATCAATTTTTAGAGAGCTTTATTTATCCTTTATTTTAAAAAATAAATATTTAATGGATAATTTATCAATGGCATAGAAATAAAACATACATATGTATTATATAAGTTATACAATTATTCAAGATTCTTGTAAAACATTATGAATAAAAATCATTTGAAAAAACCCAAGAAACAATGTACTAAAAAATAAAGAATAAATTTCCCATGGAAAATCCAGTTACCACATGCTTTGCTGCTGGAAATGCACTTTGAGTTTATTGAGAAATTACAGTATCTGTCAATCATTGTTCAAAACAATTAGCCCAACCTTTGAGGTTCATATGTTTTATGAAAAAAGCAGATTTTAATACCAAACCTTGTACATTTCATTTTAAATTTTAACAGGGGTTTATTTAACCGAATATAGGCAATAAAAATGATTAACATATTTATCTAACAAGGTATATCATAAAGGATTTATTTCCTCTTTCTTCTCAATTATCAAAACTTGTCATTAAATTCACCCTCACTCATTTGGATCTAATGATGGTAAAATCAAGTTAGAATTACCATTATCACTTTGGGCTGAAAAATGTAAATAATTCATTTGTTGAAAAGGAGAAGATATTATTTGAATGAACAAAATATGAGTTATTGGAAATCTGTTATTGCTTATCCCGCTGCTTATCATGGGGTCAGTTCAAGTGCCTCTCCATAATGCTATCCCAAGCATGAGCTATCCGTTTTGATAAATTGAGTCAAATCATGACATACCTGTTCTATTCCCCTCTCTAAAAATGAAAAAGAAAATTTTTCAATAGTTCTGACTACAGTATGTTAATCTTAAAAGGTTATCATGTTCTTTGCTTCTTTACCCAGTCATACATTTTGAACTTATTCAATCTCCTTCCACTTCCATTCCTAATGACTACCAATAGCAATCAGATTAGAGCAGACCATGTTTACACACTTAATGTGACAGCTACGAAACAAAATAAAAAATCACACCTGTCTGGCCCCACTTTAACCAGCCCTGCTTTTCATTGCCCTGGTTTGCATAATGACAGTCATGGAGAATGGTTTACCCGGACAAGAAGCTTTCAAATGATATTTACCTCTTTGCTGAGAATTGTTTGTCTCCTTGTGACTGTCCCTGTGATTATTACTGAATATTATATAATTGAAGGTATAATCCAGGCAAACAAGAAAAATATAAAAATTTCATTTTTGTGTTATAATTTTGCATTTTGACATTGGTTGTTATTGTTGTTTATTTATGTTTGTTTTCAATGTGTTGTTTGTTTGTTTTTAGGGGCTTTTTTGTAACAAAAAATGATGTGCCAATCATTGGACAATAAATATTTTGGATTGAATTGAAATTGAATTGAATTACAGCCATCCATAAGCCTCATATCCAAAACATTCAGTTATCCAGTGTGAGACTAAGTGGCATCGACTGTATTCTCATACATACGTATTGAGCAATAGTGTTTTTAACTTATGATTTCAAGTTTTACCAAGCACAATAATACTGCAACTGAATCTCATATTACATTTATTTATAAATTGCAGCACAAAGTTCTTGGACTTAAGCCAAAGATTAACCAAGTTAATTATTGCAGTTTATCATTTAGTTATTGTGTTTTTAAGCAATTCAGGTTAATACAGGCAGCCATTTACTATGAATGTCTCAAAAGATGAAGACATCATAATGGTAAAGTCTGAGTTTGTGCGTATGTGTGTGTAATTGTTTATGTACATATATATATATGTGTGTGTGAGATTAAGAGAGAGGGGGAGGAAGAGAGAGAGAGAGAACAAGAGAGAGAGAGAGCGTGAGACCTTTTCAAAAATGCTGCAAGCTAGGGTCTTAAATTGGATTGCTTAATTTGTGCTATGAAAGTAATAGAGATAGTGTCTTGAAGTAATTAAAGATACAAAAATAAATAAAGATGTAAACATTCATGGATATATTCGAGAAATTTGATTTGCATACTGGTATCTTCATAATCATGAATACAGTACCCCACACTCGAATGCTTTATCACTCATTTCCATAACCCTCCTCTTCACATTGTTACAATCAGGATGAAAATGTTGATTTCATGTCACTATTATT
This sequence comes from Aegires albopunctatus, assembly GCA_032466395.1. NCBI lineage: Eukaryota > Metazoa > Mollusca > Gastropoda > Nudibranchia > Aegiretidae > Aegires > Aegires albopunctatus. Next base: position 7,222 of record JASKDV010089784.1, on the reverse strand, counting down.
GTCGTGACCACCACCACCACCACCACCACCATCATCATCATTAATATCATCATCATCATTAACATCATCATCATCATCATCATCATGCACTATCTTGACATTATCAGTGTCAAATCTCCCCTTTGTCAAAGTGATCTTCACCAATTAATGTTAAATTTAGAAAAATTGATTATCGATTGGCAGCATTTATTAACATTAGAGTCATTTTGATCATAAAAATCATGATATACTGTATTAAGATCATTGTCATTATTATCATAATTTGCCTTCTATAGTTGAATGATAGTTTTGTATTATATTGAGCTAGTGGTGTCATACATCATCTCTTTACCTCCATATTATTCTTTGATTCATCTCAACGTTATATCATTGTTATCCTTTTGAAGATCATTACTGATACATGTATTACTTGGTACTCTAACATTACATCATCATTTGGATTGCTTTAATCCTTCATTATTATTTATATAAATGGATGTTTATTTTAACATTAGTGATTAAAATTAAAATTATCTGTAGGCCTACACTATCAAAACTTTACTCTTCATAACCCATAAAGGAAGCCGGCCTGCCTAATCAGTGAAATGTACAATCTAATTGATTAACCACCTCTTTGTGGCTTCATAAGCAGTGAGACGTGCCATAAACATCAACTTCTATGTTTAGCTCAATTTTCAGTAACTTATACATGTAATGATAATTGTTGCTGTATTAAGGATACCTGAACTAACAATATAATGCAACCAACATGCTTAAAATGACATTTTGCTTTAATTAAAATGTGACATCATTTTAAAAGGCCCTTTGATACCAATATATCCGGTGCATAAACATGCAATATTTATGTGTGTTAAAGGAATTGTTTTTCTAAATACATATACATTAAGTTGCTTTACCTTTATAGTAATGTTAATTGATTCTAAATACATAGACATTTGCTTTACCTCTTTCTTGGATAAAATTTTATTTACACATGGTGTACATTATTTGATTTTAAGTGACCAGAAAGTCTTTAATAAAACTTGCTGTAAAAACAGCTTAAAGAAAAGTTGTGATGAATTTATTTCAAATTCTATGCTTCTTTGAGAAAATTGACTCATAAGCGAATCTAGTAAAAAGTTTTTTTGTTTTGTTTTCTTTTACTTTTACTTTTCTTTATTTACTTTTTTATTTTTTCAAATAAAAGAATTTGAAGAGGAGGGGCGTTCGAAGGAGGCATGAGAACTGTTAACATTGCTCTGACACTAGAATGTGGGAAATGCTTGCAATTAAAATACACATACATAAAATAAAAAATTAAAATATAATAAGATTCCTTTATTTTTATCCACATATATGGAAATTAATTTCACAATGGCATACATGTTATGAAATCAATCATACATAATATACAAGACCAAGGTAAAATAAAGTACAGTATCGTGAAACAGAGATAATGATTCCCAACGATAATGGACAAGACAGTATAAGTGTAACGTTTCGAGTATAACCCTTCGTCAGACAATGAAACACAAGACGTAATAAACAAATATTACAAAATCTACATAATGTGAAAGAGAAGGGGGAAAGACAGAAAATTTAGATATGGAGACCGGAAGGTAATGGAGTGATGAAAAAAAAAATGAAAAAAAAAATATTAGCTAAGGAATAGTAAAATAAAGTACAGTATCCTTATATTCCTTAGCTATTTTATTTTTTCATCACTCCATTACCTTCCGGTCTCCAGTAAATGCCAATCTGGATCCCTTGCAATTTGCCTATAAAGATGAAGAAGCGTTGAAGAAACAGTGTTAGTGTATTTAGAGTTTTACATCGCCTTGAAATCCATAAAACGTATGCTAAAACTCTTGCCTTTTGGTCTGTTTTTAATACTATCCAACCTCATCAAATGGTAAAAAAGCTTCTAAACCTTAATGGTGATTGTAACATCGTTGTGTGGATACTTGAATTTCTAACCAAATCATTACCAATTCGTTAAGTTGAACAACACCAAATCAAAAATTCAAAAGACCAATATTGGAGCTCCACAGGGGTGTGTACTTTCTCCCATACTTTTTACAATTTATATAAATGATTTTCAGAGTGATGATATTTACAATAATTTAATACAATTTGCTGATGATTCGTTAATTACTGGTCTGATCTGTGTTCAAGAGGATAATTACTTTAAAAAATCGACAACTTTGTTGATTGGTGTGACGCAAACTTTTTGAAAATATATGTTTCCAAAACTAAAGAAATTATTTTTGACTTTAGGAGAGAACTAACCCAGCTAAAGCCCTTGATGATCAAAGGAGAGACAGTAGATACCGTAAAGTCATATACATATCTAGGATTGTCTATCGATGACAAACTAAATTGGAATATACATGTAAACGATATCATAAAAAAAAAATCAATAAAAGAATGTATTACCTTAGAAAATTAAAATCCTTCAAAGTCCACAAGAAAATTTGGGATATATTTTACAGTGCAAGTATCAAAAGTTTAATTCTTTCTGGCATAAATTGTTTTGGATGTGATTTACAAAAAAAACCAAATAAACAAATTCTACAAAATTATGAAAAGGGCAGCAAAGATTACAGGCGGCGCCCCATTATTGTTTCAAAATATTCTGAACCAACTGTAAAAAAGAAAAAGCTAAGAGAATACAAAATGAAAAGAACCATCTTCTATATAAAGAATACAGAAGATCAGGAAGAAGTGGTCGGCTCTTTTCTGTGATACTTCTAAATAAATATAAAATATCAATAATTTTGAACTTCCCAAACGACTGATAGTAACATTGGCAATGGTGAAAATGAAAATAATGCTAATGGTAATGAAAATGATGGTGATAGTATTAATGATAATGTTGATGATAATATGAATTCTAATAATACATAAACAATTGTATTCCTTGTTGCTATTATTGCCATTGATATTATTTAATCAATGATTGTCAAATGTTTGTATTTTTATGATATTATTGGTATGTATTATGTAATCCAAATCTTAATTTTTTCCATTACATATTGTATTATAGTTATATAGCATTAGATGTAAATGTGCATTGGAATATGAGTGAGTGGGTGTATGTATGTGATTTTTTTTATAAACATGACCATGAAATATTTCTTGTCAAAACGAGATAAATAAAGATTCTATATAATCTAATTGTTATAGATTGAAGCTTTTTCAACCCAAAAATGTTTCTGGCTGTACACTTACTTGACAATAATTAAATGATAGAGTGATCTAGATCTAGATACACTTTAAAAATGACAATAAGGACTATTTATGTAAAAAAGAATAATGTCTCTTGTGGTATGATGCTGCTCAAAAGTTCATTTACAAAAGAGACATTGTCAGTCTCCATCTTGAATGAGTTCTCTTCACTATGTTTTTCATTATTATTTATATTCTCCAGCCTGTAGTAGCAGCATATCTCATCAACACAGTCGGTCATGGCAAAAAGGACAGGGCTGGGGGATCAGAGATCACAAAGGCTCTTAAATATCTGGAAACTAATCTTGGGAAGACTAAATTTTTATCAGGAGTGAGTAGAAAATTTCTCCATTTGATGATGATTTTCTTTTTGCCTTAAAATGAGTTGATTTACAAGCAATCAGGATATGACAATAATATTTTGAATAATTGACCAAAGACTACCTTCTTATTTAATCTTTTTAGCAAATCAATTATGCCAGCTTGTCATTTGCCAATTGAATAAAAAGAGATTATTAAATTGGTATAATTCTAATGATAGAACTTTTCTATGTTTTAAGAAATTTATCACTGTTTTTATTGATTGTGTTATATCGATTAATAAAAGCATGTAAAAAAAAATTGATTCAGATTCACTTCTTGGCATGATACAGAACAACCTCTGTAATTAGGAATCCACTTTATCAGGCTTACCTATTCCTTTTCAGGGCTATACAATATCCCTTTCATTAAATACCTCAAACTGTATTGTTGTGGGAAACCATATCCATCCCTAGGACCTTGGGTAATCAGTAAACCCTGTTAATCGGGACAATTTTACATCCGCATATGTTTCCTTATTAGAGAGATTGCACTGTATTATATAATGCCATTTTTATATTCATCTGATGTTTTTTTCTCTTTGCAGGATTCATTGGGTCTGAGTGATATCTGTGTATATGCCACTTTATTCCCTCTTACATTACCAAAGTTTTCCGGTTTGTAATTTGAGAGATTGAAATGTATGCAAATGCCTTCAACATTTTTTATAAAAAAGATAACATGTATATTTATAGAGAGCCCATTCTAATCTTGTGACGGCTCTAGATGTTTGATGAATTGGATCAGCATTAGCAATTATTTAACCAGCAATATTGTTTGTATAACACTCAGCATTTTGAATTTATAAGGGCAATGGATAAGTTAATATTGGATGTTTTTATATTGATTGGAATATAATTTTTTTTCTTTTGAGCATGGAAGCTCAATTTGTAAGCTAAATTAATATAAAAGTAGAGTTGCTTTGTTGCATTTGAATGTAATTTTATGCATTTCAACAGATATCTTGGATAATTTACCGAACACTCTCAGGTGGCTCAAGGATGTTGGATCCAATTTGGCAGTGCAAGGAGCAGTGGCAGAGGTCACTGGTACAAAAGGGCAGGATGTCTTCAAGGTCAGTGGTTTTACATTTTGTTTTAAAAGGAAAAAAACCAAATTGAAGAATTTCCCAAAATTGATGGTAGTGACTTTAACTCTTTGAACCCTGCTCATTCTGCCCTAAAAATACAATATTCCCTGGCTCACCAGCAAAAGACAGTATATGTAAAAGCATCGTATCGGTCGGCAGGGAAATAGCATCAGGAAATTTTGACCAATTTACCAGTAGGGTTCAAAGGGTTAAATCAATCATTTCAGAAATTGGCCACTATTTTGCGAATGGCTTGGTTGAATTTCATATTTTAAAAATATATGATATTTTAGAGTTCAAAATGAATGTACTATTTGCATATGGTGGGAAAATAATGTTCCAATAAATGTTTGAGAGATATTATAATTATGAAACAGACAACTCCCATAAATTTGCACAAACATGATGATTTGAATTTATGTTTATTAATCACAATCTTCAATATTAACTCTAATAATTATTTTTATTAATCACCTGTCAGCAACAATAATCAAGGGTGTTGTATTTAATTTACCTATTTCTACTGCTTTGATGATCTCAGGATTTTCTCCTAGATTATGATCCATTTCCAACAGGACTTGGCATTCATTTAATCTTCGCAAGTCAAGGATAGGAGCAGAAGGAAACCTGAAAAATTGGATTTCAAATTCAAACCTGCAAGGATTTGAACTTGGGACCTTTGGCTTGGCAGGCTATCATCTTATACACTGAGCTATCCATTCACCCAGACATTAAAGGCAATGCAAGTTTGCTTTTACCCCCAACGATTGTATAATTATGATATAACATAAAATTTGGCATAAATGCTTCCTGCTATAACACCATCAAACATAATAATTGGCCTTACCCACACAGTGCAACAGGCAAAGATTGTAACACATCATACTTTTTTTTTTGTTTTTTTTGCAGACATCACTGTTGTCCCAGACATTCCCAATTTCTCTATCTTCTTTGTCTTTAACATCTCCTGTAATTGAAAAATCAAATGCAAAATCTTCCTCATCAACTTCAACAGAAGATCAGGTAAAGTATGAAAAACACAATATTTTGATAGTTTTTAAAACACATCAGAAATTATTGAAGGGTAATAGGTGATTATAATAAATCTGATTTTGAACTTTAATTAGTTCATGATATTATAAAAGTGTTAACACATTTAGTAATTCATAGTTCTTGTATTTCTATCATAAATTGTTTAGTCCCTCGCTTAAGTTTGCATTTATTGATTTATCAAGAAATAGTGGTAAACTTTATGTAATGTGTCATATCTTTTCCCATCCATTTGCCTCCACCTTATACTTATAATTATGAGAGGTGTAAATATTTACACAATTCAATTTTGTCTCATGCTTTCCAGATCACATTTGAGGATGTGACACAGGATGAATTGGAGGCTTCACGTTCAGCGTGGTCAGAGGATCTCTCCAAACATCCAAAACCAAGGCAACGGGTGCATCCCATGTAAGACAGATGTTCTTTTTATTATTTTTTATTATAGATGCTTGATGTCATAGAGGCGTTAGTTTCAAAATATTGTTCAACTTCTTTCTTTCTCTTCCTTATTGATGTCATTATTTTGCCTTTTAAATAATCTAGGGTCAGGAACACCTATAAGCTTTACACGGCATACAAAGGGCGCGACTTTTAGCTAATGGGTTTTTTCACCCCATCGCCGAGGTCACCAGCTAGCCAACAGGTAGTTTCAAGGCATTACGGCGATATCGGCTTAATAGCATGATAAGATGCATTCAATAAAACGATCATCACAGTTACTTCACGATGCATCCGATGTTTATAACAACATCGTTTGATAATTCTTTCCAAGGTCTTCTTAAAGGTTAAATTATGATAACGGTAGCACAAACCATTATAATTCTATAGGACATGAAAGATTGTCATTTTTCCTCACTTTTTTTTTAAATATAAGAATTTAAAATAAAGTTTATATCAAAATCCAAAGAAGAATCAAAGCCATATTTTAGTATGTTGTAGGTAATAGGTTTACAAAGTTGCTCATCAATTTTCATCACTGAGCCAGGATTTTTGTACGGACTGCACGTGTTTAAAGGACGAGAGGGAAAATGTGCGAGTAAGATAGAGAGGGATGAGAGAGAGAGAGAGAGAGAGGGGGGGAGAGAGAGTGAGAGGTAGCACGCAAGAGAGAAAGAGAGAGAGAGAGAGAACTCGTATGATTCAGAAAGAAAGAAAGAGAGAGAGAGAATGAGAGATAACTCGCAAGAGTGAGAAAGAAAGAGAGAGAGAGAGAGAGAATGAGAGGTATGAGTGAGAAAGAAAGAGAGAGAGAGAGAATGAGAGGTATGAGTGAGAAAGAAAGAGAGACAGAGAGAAAGACAGAGAAAACATGCAACAGACAGAGAGAGAGAAGAGAGAGAGAGCTCGCATGAGTGGGAAAGAAAGAGAGACAGAGAAAACATGTACGAGAAAAGAAAGAAAAAAAGAGAGAGCAAGAGAGAGAGAGAGAGAGATGAGTTTTGGTTTCCTTTGCATCGCTTTTTCTCTTAAAGAAATGTTTCTGTTGGTGCACACACGGCACAACTTATTAAG